>CM017445.1:35575595-35651070 GCA_007726485.1 Eragrostis curvula | reverse complement strand
GCTGGTTGGCGTTGGTGACGTACTGCCGCACGGGGTCGTCGCTCACCGGCACGGCCGGCCCCGCCGCCGGCTGCGGCGTGTTGATGACGTACTGCTGCATGACGAGCACGGACACCATCTTGGAGAACTCGGAGGAGACGAGCAGGTCGCCGATGGGCCCCAGCTCCGGCGACTCCATCCACTCGGTGAGCGCCGCCGTGAGCGCGACCCGGCCTCGCCGGGGTGCCTCCGACGATGTACAGCTCGTGCGCGCTGTCCAGGTTCCGGATCGCCGCCAGCGTCTCCTCGCTGTTGGCCACCACCTGCTCCATGTACAGCACGGCGTCGTTCCCCACGTTGCGCGCCCGGAACTCGTTCAGGTACTCCTCGTCCATCTGCCGCTCGCTCTTGGCCGCGTCCGGGACGATGGTGATGGCGCGGGACTGCGCGTGGACGCCGGACCCCGGTGCGCCGCCGGCTGCGGCGGCGGCATCGCCGCCGGCGGCGCGTAGTCCGGCGGGACGTAGCGGACGATGGTGAGGCAGACGCCCGGGTGCTCCACCATCCGCCACGCGTACGCCAGCCCCTCGCGGTCGTCGGGCCCGCCGAAGAAGAGCAGCGCGACGTGGTGCACGCTGGCCATGCGCGCCGCGGCGGCGCTGAGCCCGCGGTCCACGAGGATGCCGACGGAGCACGGCGCGGCGGCCAGGATGCTCTCGTTGAACCCCCGTAGCGACGCGTTGATGGGCTCCATGCCGCCGTCCACCGTCTGCTGCTTGTGAAACGGCAGCACGATGAGGGACACGTGCTTGTCCTCGGCGAGCACCGACACGTCCTCGTGCATCGTCTGGTACGGCGACAACCGCCGTGAGCGACTGCACGGAGACGCCGCCCACGTTCTCCTCGTAGTTCTCGAACGCGTTGAAGATGTGCTCGCTGGACGTGTTGCTCGTGTTGGACGCGGCCAGCATGTTGGACGCCCGACCCGTCAGCTCCACCAGGTGCAGCGCGTAGATGAAGATGGGCGACCGCTTCGTCGGGTTGGACAGCTCCAGCAGCGAGATGATGGACGGCACGTTTCGCGTGGTGTGCACGCACGCCAGCATCCGCAGCTCCGCGTCGTGCTTCGACCGCTGCAGGTTCCGCCGCTTGTACCCCACCAGCCGCCGGGCCGGTCGGTACACCGTCGTCACCACGGGCGTCACCAGCGCCGTCATGGCCACCGACACCAGCACCATGACCGCGAACGACTCGTCGTCGAGCACCTCCTTGTCGCGCCCGATGTTGAGCACGATCATCTCCACGAGGCCCCGGGTGTTCATCAGGAACCCCAGCGCCACGCCGTCGCGGAACGTCATGGTGTAGGACACCGCGATGAGGATGGTGCCCATGATCTTGGCGAAGCTGGCCATGACGAACACCAGCACGAGCAGGCCCACGGTGAGCGGGTCGTGCACCCGTGTCAGGTTGGTGCGGAGGCCGCTGATGGCGAAGAAGAGCGGGAGGAGCAGGCCCGTCACGAAGTCCTCCAGCTTCTCGATCAGCAGCACCCCGAGCGGGCCGCTGGGTATGACCAACCCGTACACGAAGGCGCCGAACACGGAGTGGATGCCGATGGCGTCGGTGCAGACTCCCGCGATCATGACGCCCGCCAGGATGAGCGTGACGTACACGTCGGCGATGGCCTCGCCCTCGGGCACGCGGCGGACGAGCCACCACATGGCCGGGCGGACCACGTAGAAGCAGGCGACCACGAAGGCCAGCCCGGAGAGGAGCACCCACAGGGAGGAGAAGGCGGAGCTGTTCACCTCGGAGATGGCGATGGCCAGCGCCAGCAGGATCCACGCGCACATGTCGTTCACGATGGCGGCCGACATGGCGATGCGGCCCAGGTCCGAGTTGAGCAGCTTGATCTCGGCCAGGATGCGGGCCAGCACCGGGAACGCCGTCACGGAGAGAGCCACGCCCAGGAACAGCAGGAACGAGGCCTGGTGCACGTTCTTGGACACCTGGTGACGGAAGATGAAGGACGTGGCCGTGCCGATGCAGAACGGCAGCGCCATCCCCGCCACCGCGATGATCAGCGCCTTCTTCCCCGACCGCTTGATCACGTTCACGTCCATCTCCAGGCCCACCAGGAACAGGAAGTAGAGCAGGCCCAGGTGCGCCACCGTCTCAAGCGTCAGCAGGCTCCGCACCGGGAACACCGTCGTCGCCCACACCTCCACCTGACCCATCACCGACGGCCCAAGGATCACACCAGCCTGCCAATGCATTCCCCGTGTCAGAGATCAAGAATGTCCATGCATGCACGGTGCAGAGATCTACTAGGCATAGGACGCACGAGGATCTCAGCGATGACGCGGGGCTGCCGGAGTGGCTTGAGGAGGAGGACGAGGATGCGGGTGGTGCCGACGATGATGGCCGTCTGGAGGATGAAGAGCGGAAGCGAGAACTCCAGCGGGTTGCCGCCCTGCCAGATGCCGTACGCCGTCACCATCATCGGCGAGTAGCACACCACCGCGGAGGAGCTCGAGATGTTCCCCCGCGCCGTCCCGGGCACGGTGCCCGTCGCCGCCGCAGGCATCACCGCCGGGGCCATCGCGGCGCATCACCGGCCGGGCACAACACTGAACGACGACGAGCGTTGCTTGACGCTAGCTCAGCTCCACTTGCGAAAACAGGAGGAAACAAAAGTCTTCCCTTGGGTGGGAGACCATGCAGTGAGCAGAAATGGGTCGGAAGTGGTCAAAGTGACAAACACGTGGCGGTGGCCGTGTGAGCTTCTAATTTTTGGCCGGTTCTCCGGGGAGCTTGCGCTGCCCGTTGCCTAATTTTGACACGGCAGTGCCCCTGCAACTGCGCAGCTTGTTGGTTCATCGTTACAGAAGGCTTTTTTTTTTTTTTTTGAAATTACATAGTACAACTCAGACACTCACAACGCACGCACACTCACCCCTATGAACGCACATACGCAAACCCTACCCCTATGAGCATCTTCGAAGACTGAGCCGGCAAATTCTCCAGATTCCCGAAGTCACCACTGGCGCCTCGCTGTCGACGGCCACGTCGCCTACCGCTGAAAGCACAAATGCCGTTAAATCCTAGAAAATTCGCTCCCACCGGGAGTCGAACCCAGGACCTCAAAGGTGCTACTCGGATGCCTTAACCACTAAGCCAAGACCCCTTTCACTACAGAAGGCTTATTTTGACTAGGAGAAGCCCTTGATCAACAACAACAAGGACGATAATTTTCAATTGTTTCACAAAAAATACTTTATTTTATAAAGCCAATTTTAAGCTGGATCGTTCGAAACAAATTGCAATTATTCACCAAATGGTTGTAGAATCGCCAGACCCCAAATCCACCCAGCAATAGTAGTTTGGATGGAGATCAAGAGTGACTTTAAGTGACCTGCTTATAGAACTTTAGGCCCAAGGAAAGATCGCGGCATGTCCACGAGTCCACGACGAGTAACAGACGTATGTGTGCCAGCAAGGTTGACAGCCCATTAAAAGGAGCCTATGCATGCGCAACTCGTGTTGATTCAAGAGCCATGATGCTAGCTGGGGCCGTTCAGCTCAGCGGTGCCAAGGTTTGAGTCTTCGCTCGACCAAGTATGCTCTCTGCCATACGTCCACCCAATCATGAGACTGGCCTCATCACGCGATGCAGCGAGAAGTACTTGACTCTGATGCACATGCAGTCGTAGATGAAGCAGATTCGAAATACAGCCACACGCATGGTCGAATATAGAACAATTTTGCTTCAAAAAGCACCAAATTATTTTTCCGATGAAAACGACTATGATGTTACAAACATGCCTAGCCGTCTCTTATTTGTGCCGGCCAATTTTCTGGTAAAACACAGAGCAAACATGCATGGGAGGAAAATAATAACCACCGGCAGTGCACGATATCTCAACCATCTACCGTGGAGAAATGGGTCAACCTGCTGATGCCATGCCTAATTGGTACGTGCGACCCGATAAAACTTCTAGTGCTACCATGAGTTATGGCGCTACTATAAGAGATGCATCAAAATTATTACAAGATGTCTACCATTGTAAAATTTGAGAGGAAACTAAAACTTGTGCATGGAGAACGAAAAGAGAACAATCGAACAATGAATTGTAATGGATTGCAGCTACGAAATGAATAAGTAATACCCACTATTATTTAAGCTTGTTACATCTCAATTTGTGTATAATAAAAAATATGAAAAGATGCAAGAGAGTGTTGTCATTCATTAAGTTAGGAGGATGTACATTGTCTAAAGTACAACAGCATAAAACCAAATCAATGGCAGCAGCCTTCGGATTACAAAACCAAAATTTGTATATGACGGTAGACGTACCATTACTTGCACAATACCTTAACTGCAATCTCTATGAACAGTGTGCGTTGAGGTGAAATACCAGACGTGCGTGGGCAATCCCAAAACGCAACTGGAAGCCGCATCAACGGCTTGCGATTCTGTGGGTCCCAGGTAACGGCCCGCTCCGTCCGTCTTCTGGACGTCCCCCGTCTTCTCTCACTAGGAAGCAGAGCACGCGCGCACCGCCATAGCGCCGCCGTCCCCGTCCGTCGAGCACGCTGCTGCTCAAGTCTCAACAACTTGCACAAGAAGCCACATCACGCAACCTACAAAACCCCTCCTGCCCTTCCCCTCACGCGCAGATCTAAAACCACCCCCTAAACCAAACCAGTGCTCACCATCTCCTCTCCATCCCCGGCCGAGCGCTCTGCTCGCTGCTGCTTAATTCGCCGCGTGCTCCGGAGGAGGTCAACGGCACCATGTCCGAAGCGGCGGAGTCGTCGCGCGCGCGTCCGGTGAAGCCGGACGACGAGGAGGTGGTCGGGGAGGACACGCGCGCGCGGAAGCGGAAGTGGGTCGCCCTCGCCGCCGTCCCAGTGGTCGTCGGCAGCAAGGACGAGCGGGCCGAGAAGATCGCCGCCGGCACCGACGTCTTCGTCGACATCCGCGAGCCGCCGGCGCCTTCCTACCTCCTCCTCCCCGGCCGCGTCGCCCGCAAGGTACCGGGCCGCCTCCCCCGCATCCTCGCCACCCACTCCTCGGGCCGCCTCCTCTTCCACGCCACCGCGGCTAGCGAGGACGGCGTGGACGCCACGGCCGGCTACTTCCTCTGCGACGGGCGCGCCCGCACGGCCACCCGCCTCCCCGCCGTTCCGGTCGCGCGCCTCGGCGTCGACCTCGCCCCGGACCGGACCATCGGCCTCCTCTCCGACCCGCGCCACGCCGGGCAGTACGTGGTGGCGCAGCTGCACGCCGCGGCCGGCATCATCCCCGAGAACATGCTCTACTACTCCACCAACTCGGGCGAGTGGGAGATCAAGCAGCTCGTCGGCGCCGCCTCCCCCGATCACCAGGCATGGGGCGCGCAGGACGTCTCTGAGGACGGAAACCTCTGGTGTGTCGACGCCGACCACGGCTGCATCCTCTCCTGCGACGCCTTCGCAGAGCACCCACAGCTGCGCCAGCTTCCCTTCCCGTTCGGCCGCGACAACCAGCCCGTCGTCCGCGCTCCAGTCGCCAGGCGCCAGTACGTGGGTGTATCTGAAGGGAGCCTTCGCTATGTGGAGATTGGGGGAAGCAAGGAGAAGCCGGCGGTCCGAGGCTGGACGTACCGCACCGGCGCTGAAGCTGCAGGATGGCAAGTTGAGTACAACGTTCCCCTGGAGGCGATCTGGAGTGGCAAAGGGGGCAGAAGCGCAATGAGAAAGAAAGATCACATTGAAGTGCAGCTGATCGATCCCACCAATCGCCACGTCGTCTACTTCTCTGTAGGAAAGAAGCTGTTCCAGGTGGAGGTACCGGCACACAGAGTCATGAAGCAACTCTATATGACAGATCCCTGTCAGATAGTTGCCTGGGAACTGCCCCCGTCACTGTTTGATGCTCATTCGGAGTTCGTTCTTACTGATGAGAGTGCGGCCGATGAGGGACCAATGCCACTCGTTCCAAACTCGAACAGTAAGTCACTGTTGCCATGCTGGGTGTTGCATCCTTCTAAACTTATTCTCTCTAGATATGTGCATCGTAATCATCTGTTATATGATTCAAATTGTGTGCTGCAGTTCGCAGGCTGCAAGCTGAAGGCTTGGAAAGAGCGCCAGACGATACAGAGGTACGAGGACGCAGGCGACCACATGGCAAGGTCCATGGCGCAAGGATGAAAGCCTCCATGTCTAGGAAAGTATAGTGTGGCGGCCGCTGGTACCTGCTGGATGAATATGTGGACAGTGCAATAGATTGCTATTTGTTTGATTGCTTCTTGATGGAAGGTTACTGGCTAATTGCATTACAGTGATCCCAGATGTTGACCAAGGAACATGTTACTGGTTTCCTTTCACCATCTATTGGGAATGTTTTAACTTGTGTTGTTCAATGTGAAAAACAGTGTATACAGATCACCACCAGTCCATCACCAACTAGAAAAATTCAAAATCAGCAGGAATCTGGTACAGTTGTTTTAGTGGTTCTGTTTTGCGTGTAATCTGAAATCTTTTTTGGAATGGTAATCAATCAAATGCGTACAACAGAAGCTGAACGTTCCCAGTTATCCAGTTGTAGGACTAACAATTTTGCTGTTCAGTTCTCTGAATGTAAAAATTCCTGCATCTAATTTCGTTTCGATAGTACTGTTTGAATGTACGTATTCTCATAGTCTTCCCTGTGACATCAGTTACTTGCAAATTTACCAACAGTAGCAGCATCAGTTACCCATTAACTGGTTGCTGAATTAAGGTTGCATGCATCTTCTGAACTTGTAGTAGTACATAGCATACAGCCTCTGTTTGGGGACTTGACGGGCGAAGAAATACTGGTTCTCTTACATTCGGCTAGCATACAAATTAGCTGGACTTTTGTTCGTTTACATCAGTACAAGATGGGCAGAACCATAATTCTCAGATTACAAGACTCCCACCCACTCTCAAAGTCCTGCCACAACAGTTGTATTTGCTCTTAAGATGCTGCAACTGAAAAACCAAGTGATCACTGGAGTCATATTAACTAGTGTGAAAACTGAAGCCAGATTTCTAGAATTACAAGTTCAGTCTTCAAATCACAAGATGACAACAATGATAATTCTGGGGTTTCATAATGGAAAGAGCTTAAAGCTAAGCAATCAAAGCTAATCGTTGGGGAAAGCCTGTAAAAGCAAGCAATGGCCATCTCATTAGGCAAGTTTGAATAACTCCATGCATAATGGCAAAATCTGAAGAACACCATGCATACAACAATAGGACCTTGGACAAAATCGATCTAAAATGTTTTGAAGCAAATGCTCTTATGCATGTCATGTTTATGCATAAGCATAACTAGGAATGTTGAATGAAAGGTCATATGCTCTGAATGTTGTTGCCATCAGCTTTCAAACAGTTAACTAGGAATGTTCTATCCACGAACATGATCTGCAATACAAATTGGCAAGAAGATGACAGATAAGCCATCATTTTATTTTATTTTTTTGAGTGGAATAAGCCATCAATGTTGGTAGAGAACAATAGAAGTTCTAGCTAGCAGCACCACCAATGAGCATAACAGAGCCGCATATGCAGAGCAATGTTAATTTCCGCCGGGCTTCGTTCCTAGGCCGAGGCGAGGGGAATTGTCCGAGATGGGCCGAGGCGCTAGCCCGGCTGGGCTCAACCGGACGGCCATCTTTTATTGGGCTGGATTTCAATCCGCGCCGGAGAGAAATTTTTGGTCAAAATTATTGGGCTGGATTCCAATCCCTAAACCCTAATACACGGGGATTGGGCCGTGACCCTGGCCGTTGCCAGCCCAACCGAACGAGCCCTAAATTTGGATCGTGATAGTAAAACGCAACCTACCCGGCGGTTGCCTGCCGACGCTCCTCGATCTTCTCGTTAGTTCAGATCAGAACCGGATTCCGATCACTAATCAGTACAGATATAGATTAGCTAGCTAGTCTTATATATACAGATAACATCTTTGTGCATTGGCGTGTTGTGGTATATGGTCTCGTCTCATCCAGTCGTCCTGCCTCATGGAGACGGAGGCGGCTTCTTCGCGCGCACTACCACCAATTTCGGTAAGCATTTGCAAATCATTTCAAGTTTTGCCACCGCAGAGCGCCGTCATGTATCCCACCCGGTCGTCGTCACCCCCACCCCCACCCCACCCCTCGAGATGGTCGTCGGAGAGAGGAACCACACAACCCCGAAAAGGCTAACCGTCTGCCCTCCTCTGCCTCCGGCGGCCACATGGGCCACGCCGGTTGCACATTGGACGGAGGACAAGCACGACCGGCCGTGTGTTAGATTTTTCAATTTTACTTTTCCTTCCTTCTTAATTAATTTCAAACGTACAATAGGTTTTGCAGTTTTTTTTTTGATTATTGTGTTTTTACCCCTGGTTTGCCTCTCAATTGCGATTTTACCCCTCTTTTTTTAACTTTGCGATTTTACCCCTGCTTTTTCAATATGAAGCATGACTTTGCCCCTACCAGGGATAAAATCGCAATATTTTTATTGCGATTTTACCCCTGATAGGGGCAAATTTTGTCTTCGTTTTGAAATTTCAGGGGTAAAATCGCAAACCCTAAATTTCGGGGGTAAAATCACAATTGGAAGGCAAAGCAGGGGTTAAAATGCAATAGCCCCTTTTAGTTTTATCCCAAGTAATTTTTTCTGAATTTTGACCAATAATTCATATAAATATGTATTACTTCAAAATAAAATAGTTACTCCCTCTATAAAAAAATGGAGTACATATTATGAAGGTCCAATTTACGATGAATCTAGAAACATCATTTTTGTGTTTTTTGTAATTAATAGTTAAAGTTTGAAAGGTTTAACTTAGGTCAAAACTAAAATGACACTAGCTTTGTGGATACTTACTTTCATGATAATTCATCTCTCTCTCTCTCTCTCTCTCTCTCTCTCTCTCTCTCTCTCTCTCTCTCTCTCTCTCTCTCTCTCTCTCTGTTTACTCAATCGTCTTTTTATCCTTATGCTCAGCAAAGGAAGGCGGGTGAGGACAGATTAAGTGCACTCCCTGATGATGTTTTGCTAGGAATTCTCCAGTGGCTCGACTTGCGCACCGTTGCAACAGTTAGCGCCCTCTCGCGACGATGGAGGCACCTCCCTCATTTGCTTTCCGACATTAGAATCGACGCCTCGGACTTGTTATCTATCTTCAAGCAGACTGATCAGATAATGGCTGCATACACAGATGCAACGAAGTGGCTGTTGCTCCCCAACATACAGGAGCGGACTATCAGAAGCATGAGTCTCGGATTCTACCTGAAAGACCCGTACCTGCGCCGTATCGGTGATCTTGTTGGAGATGCTATTGATAGCGTCAAGACGGAGTTGCTAGAGTTTATAATACCGGTCGATGTTGCTGCTACTGATTTCAGCGCCGAGGATAAACTCTTGTTTGGGCAACGTTTCTTGTCCTTCTTTGATGCTTGCCCCAAAGCTTTTGGATGCCTCACCCGCCTCACCCTGGAAGACCTCAGCTTCGGTGCCCCCGACGATGACATTCCCACTCTTCTCAAAACTTGCAAGAAATTGCGGTTCCTTGCCTTGAAGTATTGTGATTTTGGCGACACCTCTACATTGGTAATCGAGCATTCGGAGCTCTTGGTCTTGAGACTCGATTATTGCACCTACGATAGAATCGACCTAATCCGGTTCCCAAAACTTGAGCAAGTATGCTGCGATACCTGGTACGGTGACAACCCTCCGGTGACTTTCGGCCACGTTCCGCGACTTCACCACATAGCGTTTGGCTCGAATTGTCTTGAGGGCCAAGAGGCCATCGTATTAAGCGAGTGGTTGTCTAATGCAAAGAACCTTTCCAGCCTCTATCTAAATTTCCGTGATCAAATGGTGAGTAGTAGGTTTGATTATTTACGGAGTACCTGCATAAATTTATATTCTTATTTATTTATTGTGTAGATATCATGTCATCCATTTGAAAGCATGCCCCTCACTACATTTTGCCTTTCTTACCACAGATTTGGGTCAAACCGGAGGATCCGAAACAGCTAATTTCTATATTCCGTAACCTGAGGGACGTCCAGCTATACAGCATTTTTCAGGACTGTGATCTAAATTGGACTCTTTTTATCCTTGAAGCAGCACCCTTCCTGAAAAACCTTTATGTTACGGTATAAACCCTGCATCTATTAGTACTTATATATATACTGTTCTTGCAACTCGTTTGTAAAAGTTAAATTTAGTTTACATTTATTTGCAACGCATGTGTCTTATATTTCTGTGATGGATCATTAAAAAGCTTCACCGAAAAGTATGTCCTAATTTCGTTTACTTGCTTTGCTCTATGTAGATATGTCGACATATATGCGGCAAGACCGAATGCGAATACAGTGCCGAGAAGACCAGCGTGCAATGGGAAGCATCTAATTTCCAGCATCAAAGCTTGAGCCTACTACAGATCCAAGGCTTTGCAGTGGAGAAGAAGGTGATGCAGTACATAAGGCTCGTTATTCAGCATGCTGTGTGTTTGAAGAGAATTCGCTTGCTTAAACAACTCCCGTGCAAGATATGCGATGCCATCAACCGTCGATCTTTGTTTCCAGTGATATGGAAATTTCCGGTCCGAGAAAGCGAGAAGGATTTTTACAGAGAGAGACTTAGGGATGGACTCTCATCATCTGCAGAAATATGCATAGAAGGATGAGATAAGCGTCAATACTCATGGAGATAAACAAGTGTTAAGATTCATCATTTTCTTTGCTATGTTTATACGTTTGTTAAAAGATATAGTGGAAAAATTATAACCGGCAGGGACACATTTTGCATCGCACGAGACACGAATTCATGATTCAAAAATTCGAATAAGAGCCGGGTAGACTGCACATGCTCTCGATCCCAGCTGAGCACCTGTCCGCCGCGGTGCTGGTGAAAACCAATTCAACCATCTGCCTGTTCTAGGCTTCCAGCTGAGCTAGCGGGCGGTACAAGTTTGCAGAGACAAACTGACCGCACTTATCCGACGGCGGCTGCCAGCGCGCATTATCAACGACAGCCAGCGTGGGCGGTGCAAGTTCAAAGATGTCATTTTGGTTCTTCAGAAACATCAGCTACTTGGACCTTTGCCCATAACAGCTCGAATTTGTATCATTTTGGGTGAATAAAATCTGAACAAACTTGCTCTGAAAGCCACAGCATCCATTACAATGAGCAAAAAGCCTAACCGTTTTCAGTACACCAGGACAGACCTTGGCAAGAACAGCAAGAGCATTTCAACATAAAACCCGATGAGTCGAACAGGAGAAATTTCATTACCAGGAAGATACATCCGTTACACTTGAAGAGCTCACTCTGAGACTGAGTCGAGAGGCATAAATAACATTCCCGAAGGCTACAGGCTATGGTAAACCACATAACGAATATTAATTCTACAACAAATCTGGATGTTGAGAATGGCGGGAGAGCTATTGGCAGGCAGGAATAAATACGAATTGCCTCAGAAGGAAGCATATCTCATAGGTACCTAAGGGGGCCTCTTGATGGCCCGTGCCACAAGGCACCTGTTAATACACATACAGGTCGAAGACCCCACCCTGTTGTGGGGGGAAGCTGTGGTTTCAGCTATCAATTCGACCAGACATGAACAAGGCCATGTCGGTTGCCGGTGTAGATCTCATCACGGTCTTCATCATAGTACAGAGCTGTGATGTCCTCGAGCGCCTCTGGGACTGTATTCTGAAACTTCCATCCTTTCTTTTCCTTGCATGAATTCCCAGACTTGATTTTGGCCAAGCATTTCCCAGTCAGTATGCTGCTTATGTTTATAGAGCCAGCTGCATAGCAAGAAATAAAGATCAGGCCAGTGCTTCAATTAGCTTAAAACAAATTTCCGTACATGCCATAAGTATTGTATTTGCTCAGCAATTAAAGGGCAGCTGAAAGCAATCTTTCAAAATTACCTATAGTCAAATACTTGGCACTATACTTTTAAGTGTGAAAATTGAATAGGATGCATGTGTTTACACTTATGCAGATTACACTTCAAGTGAAAACAAAAGGTAAGGTGAATTTCACAACAAGAAATCAAAAAAAGGTTGAACAATGTATCATACTCAACAAAACACAGCTTATTAAAAAAGGTGCAAGCCATATGTTTGTTCATCAAAGTGTATGAGCTCATGTAACGGCTTGTTTACATGAAGTGGTTGTGGTTCAATCTGACAAGCATGTGAAACATGATCTGGTGATGAAAGAATGCTTCCAGGGGGAAAAAAATCAAAGGAAGCATAGCGACTTCAATTGCAACAAGGACTAACAGGAATAATTGAGGGGTTTATTCATATAAGGATGTGTACCAGTTTCTTCTGACGATGAATCACTGGAATCAGCCTTGCAGTAAGAAATAATCAGGTCTTGATCACTTGTTATGTATATGTTGTTTGTGTTGCAGTCAGGGTGCCACAATTGGTGATCTTCGAATGATGTGACAAGTTCACCTCGAAAGTTCCAAACTGCCACTGATCGATTCCGGAAAGTCAAGAATAGTTGCAATTCATAGAGAAAAATGAAGGCAGATGGAGTCATAAACTCTGTCCTGCTCACTTCTGTTAACTGGAAGTTCCTTACCTACATTAGGCGCATGAGTTAAAAGCCTAATAGCAAAGAAAAACAAATATTTATGTGTGATTGCATTAGGTATTTGTGAGAAGGTAGAATGCATACATCAAGAATTTGAAGGTTCTCTCCTTCCTGCTTGACCAGAAGCTTTTCATTGAACTGCTCAATGAAATCCACTTTCTTATTCCTATGGAGAAGGTGACTGAAGGACTTTAAGACTGTACCGTCCTCGATAGAAAGAATCTTCAGAGGAACAGAGCTACTTGTTCTTGTATAAATCAATAGCATTATCCCAGGACTGTCACAAGTCAACAAAAAATCAGACTAGAAAAGGCAAATCATATACTGCCAACTGAAAATCAACTAAGTACTTTTAAGCTGAAAGTACACGGAAAAAATAAATGTGACATCTACCGATGCCCTCAGCAATGCATTAGATACATGCGTATATACTCCATGCAAGACTGAGTGATACAGTCCTTTTAAAGCATGTTCAAGTTTACAAAAAGAGGCATTCAAATGCCATCTAACCAATTTATTTAACATTATAGTGGAAAGGATCACCACGAGTATCTATAAGGTAATTGACAGGAAATGAGGAAAAGGGAATACAAGAAGAAAGTATTGGATTACCTTATCTTTATTTCTTGAACATTCTTATCAGACACTGAATAGAGCAGTGTGTAGTTTTTCAAATCAAACACCTTGTAAGTGCTGTTTGCCAAAAACGAGAAGGAATCAGAGCAGTTCAACAAAATGTGTATTTTCCAGCCATTAGAAGTAAGTGTACCTGTCTTGAGCAGAGTAAGTCAAAACCTTTCCATTGACATCATCGAACTCAACAAATCCAGGCCATTTCAAGGATTCTGTCTCAAAGAGGGGGAAACCAGCATCCGGTTGTCCTCGTCGAATGTACCTTGAAATAGTTGAGTAAAGTCTTAAGGTGTCTGGGTAAAAAATTTATTGCACCATTTCATGAATGTGCAAGGGTTTCGAATATTTATCGAATGCATGGAATCAAAAGCTTACTCTATTCTAGTTGTTCTGCATCGCAAAGCACTGAAATTTTCAGAACCATATACTGACACAGTAATGAGTGATTCATTGTTTTTGTTGTAAAATAAGCTGCGGATAACTTCATCAGGACTTCCATTCAGAAAGCATATTCTCTTGTTTGTCTCTGAAAACATAAGAAATGGATCTCAGCGCAAGTTGGCCAAATCAGACAAAATGGACAGCAAGAAGACAAGCATACCTCTACTAAAAGCGGCACAGACTCCAGACTGTGACAGAGCAAAGACTATATCACGCGCTGCAACTATCTCAATAATTTTTGACCTTTTCCTCAAATAAGGAAGCAGCGAACTGTTCTCCTTTGGATCATGAGTGTCAAACTCTTCCTAAAAGTGACAACAAAGATGCTTTATCAGAAACATAAAGTGACAGAAAGTGGCTACCAAAACAGAACATAGCTAAAATCATTGCTGCACAAACAGTGAGAGAAAAACAAAATATTGCAAACGTCAGTAGTTCTAGTAAAGTAATAGGCAGACTTGAGGCTGCAAAGTGGCCTTTGGTGTACAAATGACAAAACTAAGAAATTTATTATGCTTCCTATGATACTAGCTATAACCTATATAGGATAATAGAGTTACAACAATTTCAAAAATCAGCAGAAGAAATAATTATGCTTCCCATCAAGCAAACACCAATTCAACCCAAGACAAAAAGAAGATACCTACAATACAACTAAACATAATTTGGCAAGAGTACAGTCAGACCAGTGCAAACGCACAAAGGGATTGGACGAACCCACAGCTGCACAACTCAACACTTAATTTCTCCGCTAACGTTTCTCTAGAGTATGCTGGAGGTCTGCATCTTTGTTTTAATTAGAAAATGTTTAATGTATCGCCTTTTACAACGAGTAACGCATTGCATGATCGCCGTTCTCCCACATCGTTACAAAACAAACCACAAACCGACAGGGGAAGCGACATGAAAAGCAGCAAGGGGCCACAATCTAGCAAGCTATCAAGGTGTCATACGCACCATGATCCAAAGGCTGACCTCATGGAGAATCTGGCCATCCAGCATTGCTATATCAGCCGTTCCACACAGATCATATATACGTTACCACTAAATCGGCATACAGGTCACTACTCAGACAACCCTACTCACAGTCAAGAACAACAATTCCTCAAAACCTAAGCAGATCTCGCACTCCCTGCTCCCTAAACAATTCATCAAAAACTTAGCACCAAAGAAAAGCATCCAGCCGCCAAGCCAAAGCTAAGCACAGAAGGCCCTGACTTCTCGAAGAAGCAATTCCTAACAACCAGCACGGGGGGCAACGCTGCTAGCCCTACCGCAGGCGCACGCCGACGATAACGAGATAAAGATCGTGAAAGAGGGTAATCGCGGAACGGGGCGAACCTGCAGCTGTATGTTGCGGAAGCGCTCCTGCGCGGCGCTCATGGCGAAGGCGCGGTCACGGCGCGAGCTGATCTCCCGGCGCTGCAGCTTTCGCACGCTGCTCACCACCGACTCCTGCCTCGGCCTCTTCCTCGCCACCACCCGGCGCCCGCTGCACGGGCGCGGGCTCGCCGAGATCCGCCTCGGCTCCATCCCCGCCTCCCGCCGCTACTCCCCCGCCGCCGCCGACGCTCCCAACCGAAGGTACAGACAGAGCAGACCGTCCGCGTCAAGCCTCCGCGGCGAGGAGCGCAGCGGACGCGGTGGAGCTGGCTCCCATGTGAGGCTTAGGGTTTGGGAGCTCGGAGCTCGGCTGGGAGATTTGGGGAGGGGGAGGGGGGGCAGAGAGAGAAACACAGGAAACTGAAAGGGGTGACGGAATTGGACAGGTGTTAAAGATGAGGCGCCCCGGCGAAGTACTGACGTGTGGGGACGCGGTGGCGGTGAAACGTGGAAGGCGCGGGCGGGATCCAATCGTTTGCTACTGCTGGTTTGAATTTTCGGGTGGTGTCCGAAACAACAGACCCCGGCCTCCGCTTTAGTTGGTCACTGACGCGTGGGTCCGGTTTAATGTCTGGCCGGGTAGTCGGTGGGTTGAACGGCAGTACTAGGCCACATTGGTAGCGTCGTCTGCGATGCAATTTTATTTCATTTTATTTTCGCGGTGAGCTGGAGGCTCGATTTGGAAGCAGAGCTGGGTGTGGACTGTGGAGCGGTGCACGTTTGGAAGGGATTGGTTTCGGTTTGAAATTTGAATGAAAAGCATGGTTTCGTCGCTGCAAAAAGCAAGGAAATTTGCGGAGGCGAAAGCGAAATTGTCGAGATGTAGAGGTGGGAACTGCTATATTGGGTGGTGGAACAAATTTTTTTTGGTGCAGCAGCTAGGGTATTTTCAATTTGTGAAACATATGAACAACCTGGAAAACGTCAAAACATGACCAAGAAAATGGTGTCGCTCTGCCAGTATTGGCATGACCACGAGAGTAGTTTACATTGTAGCATGCCGGTATTTTGTCAAAATTGTGAGCATTTAGTTTTAGAGAATAAAAAATAACTCAATTTTCCTAGTAAAAACTCAGCTTTTATAGAAATCGTGATTACTATAGTCTTCCAATAGTTTCCTTTTAGTGTCACAGTAAAATATAAAGAGTTTTTATCTATTGTTATATGAGCTATAAAGAATCACATATTATGTTCACCTGACAAAAAAGATCACATATTGTGTTCAACATTCCATGCGAGACAAATGTCAATAGGCGGCCAACCAAAATTATTATTTTTTGTGATCTATTAGCACACGTGATTGATTGATTAGTAAAAATAACTAATTGATTACGATTCCATAAAACATTTTGAGGGAAAAAAATTAGGGCTTGGGTTGGGGGAGGGGGGGGGGGGGGGGGGGGGAGGCCCCTTTAGCGTACACTAAGCTTCGTCAGTGATTAGAGATACTTATCAGGAGAAGTGCTTCTATGCTTTCCGGGAACAAAAATCACACATCTTAAAGCATTCCGGTAGGGCGTCACCGCTTGTATGTGGCTCCCGATCATGCATGGCCCGCACGACAAGAGATGTGAAGGAGATCATCTCCACAAGTTCGTCGATTTTCATCGCTCCTTTAGGGCTGCGCCGGCCCAAGTTATCCATTGTTGAGCTAGACTGGTAACCCTTCTAACTCTAACTAGTAATGCTTGTTGAACATGTATGTGCTATCTAGTACATACTCAGAAGCACAAGGGAGATTACTCAGGGTGACATTGCCGCGCCGGGGAAATCTCTGCGCACTGCCTCCCTGAGCGTCTGCCTTTGGCAACTGACAACCAATTGACCCTGGGTCCGCTCCCTTGTTGGTTTTGGTCCCTGTGTGCATATAGGATATCACCCTGTTTGGCTGCTATATTCAGCCAACTGCAGTTTGCTTCCCTCTCCGGGGGGGGGGGGGGGGGGGGGGGGGGGGGGGGCTACAGTAAACATCGGACAACAGTAGCTAAACTAGAGGTCAAACAAGCCGTATATCAGCTAACGGCTAATAGACTACGGAGCTGGAAGCAGATGGAGTGTGGAGCAATACAATTTTGGAAGGGGTTGGTTTCGGTTTCAAATTTGAATGAAACGCATGGTTTCGTTGCTGTAAAAAGAAAGGAAAATTTAGGGAGACGAAAACGAAACAGTCGAGATGCAAAAATGGGAACTGCTAGATTGGGCAGTGGAACATTTTTTTTTTTGTACACGAGACAAGGTATTTTCAATTTGTTGTGTCACTGTGGCAATACTTTCTTTCTTGGTCATGGTAATAAACCAAGGGACATAGATTGTAGCATGTCAGTGTTTGCCAAAATTGTGATCATTTAGTTTTAGACAAGAAAATAACTCAAATTTCCTAGTAAAAACTCTGCTTTTTATAGAATTGGTGTTTACTGCTGTCTTTCAATTGTTTGATTGCTAACCCAATATCATTAGGTTGGTTGATTGCTTCCCTATCTTCAAAGACGTATAGTTAGTAATTAGGCATCTTTTGCGTTTGTGGTTGACTTGTGTAGCGGAGATGGCACCACATGAAAAGGGTAACAAAACAGCGGGGGTTCGATCCAATGGCAGATGCAGGATTCACATTCAAACATGCGCCGCACGGGAAAATATATGACATCATTGATTTTTTTTGTCTTATTCATAAATATTCGTGCAAATAGGTAAATGTATAAGTTAATCTTAAAGTGCTTTTGATGATAGATCCAACAATATAGAATTCACGTTAAGAAACTATATTTTCATATATATTATTAATCAAAGTTCAACAAAAAAGTCAACGGCGTCATATAATTAAAAACGGAGGGAGTAGTATGAAAAATTTCACGTAGCTTGTATGGGCCTCATTCTAGACCGGGATTTCACAATTGCAGCTGTACAATACGAAGAAAAAAATGATTTTAGAATAATCATAGTAATTCTACTAAGCAAAACATCGGAATATTCGGGGAAAAAAGTTACTAGCATGCTCAAGCGCACGGGTTGATAGTGTACTAGTTAAGAACTCTAAATATAAATTAAGTCTGTATAAGTCCAAGGAAATGGAGCACACGGGAACACTTAAACAGTTAAACTGCTCCCTCGAAAATCCCACAATACATTATTACACACATGTACAACTGCAGGTACACACACAGTACGTGCGCCGCATACCACACGCACGATTGTTGAGACCAACAACCCTCACAGCTTGGCCTCGTTGTGGCACTCCTGCCGCCGAACTTTGACGTCGGCGACGCCGATGACGACGCGGCACACCGACCTGGCCTCGACCCTCCGCTTCACGAACCCGAGGATGACGACGGTGCCCGGCACGCTGGTCCGCGCCTCGAACTCCATCTCGCCGCCGAGCACGTCGGCGATGAGCCCCCCGATCCCGGCGGCCGCCACGAGCCGGTCGGCCTGCACCGTCATGTTGAGCCGCACGACGGCCGCGCCGCGGCTCGGCACGACGCCCGCGGGCACCTCGCCGTCGCCGACGGCCGCGCCGCGGTAGAGGAGCTGTGTGCCGGCGGGGCCGTGGCGGAACGCGACCGGGTTCGGGTTGCGCACGCGCACGACCAGGAGGAACGTGAGGTTGAGCTGGAACGTGACGGTGGGGAGCGCGACGACGCCCGGGACGGCGCCCGTGGCGTTCACGGACAGGAGCTCCGTGACGGGGTCGCGCGGCCGGAACACCACCAGCACGACGATGGCGGCCGCCGCGGCGAGGAGGAGCAGGGCCAGGACGGCGAAAGCGAGGCAGAGGAGGATGCGGCGGCGCCGCCGGCGTTGGAGGCTGTGGTGCGCGCAGTTGCTCTGCGGAGGCGCGTCGCCGGATTCCGACATGGCTGGTTTGGCTGCCCAGCCCTCCCTCTTCTCGCGCGCGGGGTGTTGGTGATCTCTGGCGCCTCAGCGAGTGCTTTCGTGCTAGCTGCTAGTATATGTATTCCATAGACGACCACCTGCCCCCAACATGCTGAACCAATCGCTGCCGGCATAGGGGAAGACTGTTGACGCAAAATGAAAACGAACAGATTAATGGCACCGTGCACTAACTGTTCAGTTTCAGCATATAGAGCGATGAAAACGAACAGATTAATGGCACCATGCAACGGACACAACAATGCGAACATAATTAAACCACATATAGAGCGGTTCGAACGTACAAACTTTCTTCAATTTCTGCGACTACTGAACTTGTGTTTGTACCCTGAATTACAATGGCACAGTGCGCGCGCACCTGCAAAGCTGTTGCATCGCAGACTTCCGGTTCATTTCGTGTGTATAGCACAGATCCATGAGGTGGTCTAAGACGAGTTCGTCGCAATCTCCGCTACGCTTTCGTGATTTAAACCGGCTAACCAGCGGTGTTTTATTAGTGTTGCAAGGTTGAAAATAGAGGACACCAGTCATCGGCGTCACCGTCGTACGTTCGACCACTCAACCAGAGGCCTATGACATTAGAGCAAGGTTCAACACCATGTTTTCGCCACCTATAGCAATTTTTGCTCACGTCCTACGTGAGAGAAACTCTCCAAGGAACCGTCCCTTTCCACGATGTGACCTTGTAAACTGTTCACCTTGCTTCGATTTGGTGTTTCATTGACTGAGTGGTCTTGTAAAGGAGCAGAGTCGAGGCAATGAGAGTCTGGGTCAGTGACAAAGAGTTTTAGTGAATTTATGGTCAGTCCAAGTCATGTTAATATTTCTCTCTCTTTTTTTTAATGAAACTCTTAAGTTACAGACGTGTTAATTAAGCAATTAAGCAACTGAACCAAATGGATATGTACACTGGAACTCACGTGTTAATTCATACAGCACTGACCAGTGCTTTGGTTTTATTGTCATCCATCCACACACGTACTATATCAGAGTCTTGAAGTCTGTAATCTCCTTTTTCACGTGTTAGCTAGTATACGTCTTCACAAAAAACGCAACTCCAAACACCTAGCAGCTCGACGAGACGAGCACCTCTACGCGCGCGTAGCCGTATCATCCGTGGCGACGCCGTCCTGACGATGACCGACGCGGCGGACGAGGAGGCGGAGCCCGAACTCGGGCTCGATGATGAACCGGAACGCGGGCGCGTGGCGGTACCCCGGCGACAGCGCGAGCTCGAACCGCGCCAGCACGACGGCGACGAGCGCCTTGACCTCGACGAGCGCGAGGTTGCGGCCGAGGCAGACGCGCGCGCCGAGCCCGAACGGCATGTACGACGCCGCCTGCTGCGGGTGCTTGCACGCCGCGCTGACGCCGTCGCGGAACCTGCCCGGGTCGAACCGGCGCGCGGAGGGGCCCCACGCCGCCGCGTCGTGGTGCATGGTGGAGACGGGGACGAAGATGTAGGTGCCCTTGGGCGCGCGGAGGCGCGGGCCCAGCGTCATGTCCCGGAACGTCTCGCGCACCACGAAGGAGGAGGGAGGGAACAGGCGCAGCGTCTCCAGCACCACCATGTGCAGCGTCTTCATCCGGGCGATGGCGTCGAAGTCAGGAGGGGAAGTGGAGAAGTTCCCGGAGCCGTTGCAGATGTCGAGGACCTCGGCGCGGGCGCGGGCTTGCCACTCCGGGTGCGCGGCGAGGAGCATGAGGCACCAGGTCGCGGTGACGGCGCTCGTCTCGTGGCCCGCGAAGTAGATGTTCTTGCAGTTGTCCACCACGAAGTCGTCCGCGCGCGGCTGGTCCTTGCTGTTCTCGATGATGGAGCCCAGGAAGTCCGGCTCTTCACCTGCCGTCGCCGAAGCAGACGCCGCACGGCGCTCGCTCGCCAGCTGCAGGATGAGGGAGCGGATCTCGTTGGTGAGCTTCCAGATCCGCCGGTTCTTCGCCGTGGGGAGGTACCGGAGCGACGGGATGGTGAAGATGACGCTGGTCCGGGCCATGAGCCCCGACAGCGCCCGGAGGCGGAGGAAGATCTCCCGGCCCCGGGAGTAGTCGCTGCCGAAGCAGGCGCGGGAGACCACGTCGAACGAGAAGCTCCGGAGGTCGTCGTCCACCTCGATCTCCGCGACGCCGCCCGGCGCCGCGGCGACCTGGGCCTCCCACGACGCCAGCAGCGGCTGCGCTGCGTCAACCATAAGATCCACCATGCCCTGCAGCAAGCAAAAAAGCTCGTGAACTCGATCTTTATGAGAACTGAGTGCAGGAGGAAGCTCGGATGATCATCGTTCGAAATTTGTACCTTGATTTTGGCCATGTAGAACTCGGGCGCGATGAGCTTGCGCTGCCGGTGCCAGTCTTCGCCGTTGGCCTTGAGCACGCCGCGGCCGAAGAGGGGCTCCTGGCCCTTCTGCAGGTACGTGGGCTTGCCCATGTCCAGCGACACGCACCGCCCGATCTCGCGGATCAGCTCCGGGTCCGACACGTACAGCGCCGGACGCCGCCGCAGCCAGTACACGTACGTCTCGCCTGCACACACAAACAAAACAAAAGCGCGCGAGCTCGGTCAAATACTCAAATGATTCGGTTCTTAGAAAAAGGATAATCTCGTACTACTGGTTTGGGCTCCAAAGTTATCGAAACCACATGATTCGGCCCGTTCTATCTCGTGGGCTGAAACGTTATATTAAGCAGATAAGGTGGGCCGGAAGCAATGACCCAAGCGCTTATGAACGCGTATGTGGGCTTTTGGCCCGACTCTTGCCGTCAAGAGGTTAGAGTAGTTTAGCTCAGTTCACACTCCTGCACATGCTGACATGCAGGCAGTAGCTAGCATTCCTTCAAGAAAATAAAGGCACGACAGTAGTTAGCAAAATCTTCGTATATGATCCACGCGATTGTACGCCGTATCTCCAGGATCCTGGGTAACCCATTGACCGAGCTTACTAAACTCGGGTCAAAGCCACTGGCTCTCCGTCAAATCCCCGGTCAGAACCGGAGCCCCCTTGACCCGCGCTACAAAACTCCGGTCAAACCTAGAGCCCCTCGTCGGCCTCGATTCATTCAGTCCAACCGGCTCACTGCAGCGTGGAATCTCGGCAAGAAGATCCCTTCGCAGTTCACACACCTTCCGTAGAAGGGGAGAAGATTCCTACGATTTCGCTGTTGCGTAGAATCTTTGACTGATCAGTGAAGATCAACCACCTAAGATTTCGATCGGGAAGGCCGGCCACATCCTGCGGCAACTGATTCCAGTGGACGTGCTCCAACGATTTGAGTATTGACGCAACCGGCGGCAACCTTCGGCTGTGGTCCTCTCAAACCTTTCACCTGATCACCAGCCGTCTCAGTCTCAGCACGTCCGCTTTGCCAAGATTTGCCGAAGCGGAAGCGAAGCCAAAAAAAGATCTCGCCTCCTTGAGTAACCAAGCGTTCGCTGGCACAGGCTTGCCATGTTTACAGAAGCAGCTGGCTCTAGCTAGCCTAGTGTGTGTTATCTGTGGTCACAGTGGCAGCGATGCACGAGACGCAGGTGGTAGAGCAGCGGCTTTCATTCAGGTCGTTGCTTGCTTGGCGGGGAAGTGATCGACCGGTCAATCGATCGTGGCATGGGCCATCCGGCCGGCCAGCATGCAGCAGCGAAGCGAACACATGGACGACGACGGCGACCCGGGAGCGCTTGCCACCCAGGCAGCAGGGGGCTTCTTGGCAAGCACGCCACGTCCGTGTCGCCGTGACGCTTTGCGCCTGCTCTGATTTGCTACTACGGTTCCCGTATGTGTACATGTACGCATCTCACACGCGAAAGCTACTCGTCTTGACCTTGCAGCATGCCAATTTAGTTCTTGCTAGCTAATAATAGCCTGACTACTAGTCCTTGGTCCATCCCAAATATTTTTTTGCTGGTTACACCGAAATCCAGCTATTCGCAACAGAATATCGAGCTGTTAGCCCTTATATATTGGCCATTGAAACAGTGATGGCCGATGAAACAACGATGGCTGTATAACACTGATCCTTTAATTCGACACATGCATGTCACTGTCTGTGCGCGATTATGTACTGCAAATGGGAAAGGGCGGTCCAGTACACTACAGATTGGCATAACACTAGCTCTTGACCTCCTAGGCCTAACCTCTCGAAAGCATGTTCATCGTATTGGGCAACGGCAAACTAATGGAGTGACGAGGATAAAGGTATGCGTTCTGCATGCACCGTGCTCCACTATATACTTACGTACAAAAGCACTAGTATCATGAGACTCCAAACAGATCTGCTTTCTGTACAACGAGATCAACCTAGGTAGGCATTAGGGTACGCCCCGGCCACGCATCTCCATGTGGAGTCCTCGTAGGAGAGAGAGATATAATTGGACACCCAAAGGAAATGTTCAGTCCCACGTCCTTAAAGTTGCGAGACAACAGGAACACTATGCGTGCATGCATGGCTGGTGCAGTACGAGCACAGCGTGCACTGTCTGCGGCATGCACGATCCCTCCATCTGCTGCTACCAACGCTAGCTACGAGCCCTAGGTTAGGAACGGCTCAGCAGAGGAGCCGGCCAGCATGTGAAACTGATTATGCATAGTACAGTACTAGCGTGGAGCGGTCGTAGCTAAGCAACCTAGGGTTAGCTGGAAATCATCTGGTGTGTGTTCGTGTAATATTTTTCTGTTTATTATTTGTTTTCTTTGCCATAAGTCAATGGGATGATCGATGCATGGGATATGAATCATAACTTTCTTTTTGGTGCCTTGATGGGGAAGGAAGGTGGGGGAGGAGTGCAATCCCTTTTAAACTGATCTTGTTACACATCATTAGTTTAAGACTGACTTCAAGGCTAGCTGAACTACTGTATGTTTGTATTGGTCAAACCGGCCTTTACTTAGATTAGTGGATACCATCCAAGGATATATAAAATACTAAACCTTATCAAGTGTGAGTGATGTAATGCTTTCATTTCCTAAGTGCACATTATAAGATGGCCCTGTCTACGTCGATCTCAATTATGCAACTCCGGTTTGAGAATGATCAGAAATTTTTATATAGAGAAAGGGAGAAGAAATCAGGAATCCTAGATATTGCCCCATGCATGCATGTAAGCAAGTCCTCAGGTGCACGCATGCTTAAACTTTGCTCCGGTTTGCCATCAAGACTGGGCCAACACATATTTAACTATGCTCAGATAAACATCGTATGCATTTTCTTGCAAGCTGGCAGCCGGGACAACATGGTATGCTCATCTAAGGAAGCTAACTTGCTAAGAATGTTAGTCCACGTCCTCTCTATAATCAATTATTTTAGGTTGAATTATCTCTAAGAGGGGGCCATTTTCTACTCCTGCATCAGAATAGAACAGCCATGCATGCACCAAATTTCCCACAAGTACCACACAGCTAGTCGTACTTGAACTCTAACCAATCAAATACACAACAAAAGCCAGCTACATCACCGAGGTAGAAGTAGTTGTATACATACTTATCCTAGTTTTCTTCTTCAACGTGGTTGGTACTGCCCTACACTGAAAATGGAGGGAAATCCTATATATGCATACACCTGCATATCATTGCTGTGACTAGCTAGCATATACATAGCAGCCATCCACATCATATTTCTATCTGAGAGCAAGCACCATGCGTGCAGCAAAGGGACTCGGGTCTCTTTGACAACGGATAAGCACGGGCGACGGCAAGAAGGTACGATGCGCCTCTGATCGGCGTGCCTGGACAGCTAGTAACGGCAATTGGCAAAGATGCCCGTTCAGGAAAGCCTACCTGGTTAGCTCAGTATAATATAATTAGGTCAAACGATTGCCTGCCCATTAGCTAATAAGATGCATGCATCGTACTGTTGGGTTGGGTCTAATCAGTAATCAAGCACAATATTCTGTTGGCGAAGAATATATTTATTTGGTATGTTCCCGCCTGATGTAGTTCAGATAATATTGTTATATAGCTTTGCTAATAAATACTAGTACTACATACTGATGATTCTAATCCAATGTCATGTTCACTCAAACCGACTTTGATAGGAAATTATTTGACGAGCAAGCTTGGTCGGCCAGATGATGGGAAGCTAAACATCTAAAATCATCAAGGGAGAGATTATTAATCACCAACACCAACTCTCTTCTCCTCTTTTGACAGGGTTATATATAGCTCCCGATATCGATCTAACCAGCCAAGCAGCCAGCCCATGAGCAATGGACCAGCATCTAGTACTAGTAACTCGCTCGTCCATGCTAGCCATGCGTAGCCCATAGTCAAACGGTCCCAAAATCCTATGGCATGCATGCCAATTCACACCACCCCCGGCAATTAATACGTGCATGCATATGCACAGGTCGGCCGAGCCGGGAGCATATACCCAGGCCACACACTTTGACCACATGGCCTCCTATACATACTAGGTGTAGGTACTAGCTAGCTAGGCGGTTGTGTGTTGCCTGAAATCACTACAGGTCGGCTTCGAGTAATTAAACGATTAAATTAATTTCAAGCTACTAGGCTTCATGATCCAGGAACCGGGACACAACAGGCACTAGTTGACTGCGCCAGTTCTCAACCAGAAATCCGGGGGTTCTACCTGTCTCTCGTGGGTTTCTTTATTCCCTTCTCTAATTTGCTTGCTTTGTGATGTTGACTTCATTGACAACTGAAACCTTCTCTTATTTTTATATGTGCTGTTATTTTCGACCACTTGTTTTTTTAAGCCATAACTCAGCGAGAATTTGGTACTGCTGCTGCAATAATATATTTAAATGTGATTTAAACTATTGCCAATAGTTGGTCAACTTGCTAGGGCAATCTGCTGTGGAGTGCAACTTCCATGGATCCATGCTTCATGGTTCATGCATGTACTCTCAGCTTGAGTGGCCAGAGGCTTGACAAAGGGAGCGCGAGGGGGATATTAACACTGTTTCTCTTGCAGATTTGTTTGGTGTTTCAGAAATTTAACCGTTTAATTTTCTGCCAAGTCACGTTGGTCAGACATACTAATATACTCTCTACAATCATACTTCTCTACAATCCTACCGTATTACATCTCTACCTTTCCAGTTCCAGCCATGGCCGATAATGGCAAAAGTCCACCATCAACGTCTCAAAATGAGAAAAAAAATCCAATCACAGTTTTAAGGTGAAAATAATCTAGCGCGTGTGCATGATAGGCACCACGGTGATTAAGAAGAGATCGTGAACAAACAACGTAATTACCAAAAATCCAGTAAATTCAAACACGCGTGAAATTAAGGCGGTTGGTTTAACGGGCACGCACCGTAGGCTTTCCTCCATTTCTCGAAGTAGGGGAAGATCCTCTTGCAGTAGTCGTCGAAGCCGTCCTTCTCGAAGTCCCGGCCGCCGGCCTCCGCGCCGCCTGCCGCCGCGGCGACGACCCTCGCCTGCATCTCCGGTAGGTTTCCCGACAGGAACGACGACGGCGGCGGGCCGTCGATCCCCTGCCGCCGGAACATCTCCGCCACGCGCCGCGGCCTCTGCAGCCACACGTAGACGGCGCTAATGCACAGCACCGCCGCGGCCGCGGCGAGGGGCCCTGCCACCACGAGCGGCGGGAAGAAGCTTTCCATGGCTAGCATGCTATATCAAGCTTTCTTTCTTTCTCTCTCTCTCTCTCTCCGGTGATGCGGTGAGTGTTTCTGTGTGTTGTGCCTTGTGTGCGCGCTCCCTCTCGTCTCGCGTGTGTGGTTTATATAGCCGAAGGCACGAGCGAGGCTGGGGGCAATGTTCAGCGGAGACGGCACTCTTTCCTATATATATATTTTTTTTCTCTTGGGAGGAGGATGATACCCTTCCCTTACATGCTTCTTTTCTTTCAGAGGAGTTCTATGGTGCTTGGAGTTAATTGTAACCGTTCATTTGACTAGATCCAACGGTTAAAAATAAGGAGGAACATAACAAAAGGAATTTTAAGTTGTGGACCGGTACTAAAAATTGATGGGTCCGGTACCGATATTTTCTCTCTCTCTGAAATTAGACAGAGGGTAAAGCAGTACTTTTACGTCTATCCACCGATGAGGCTGAAAGAAGATACCGGCATCTGCGACGGTGCAGCGTCGTAAATCCTCCGATGAGCTCTGCTGCGAGTATGCCGGGCTCTGAGCCTTGTGCGCCAAGAACCACAGACATACACGAGACGAACCTTCCGCCGGCTTCAACCAGTGCGCTAGAGCCAGGGTACTTCCACTCAGTCCGTCAGTTGTCCTCGGTGGCCTCGCGGCAGCCGCAGCCGCAGATTGGATATGTAGGACGAGGTTAGATCGACGAACTGTCGCTGGCGTTGATTCAGTCATTAAAGCACCAGCGTTGCATGCCCATGGGATACCGGAGGGCGGGTTGTCCAGGCGAGACGATACGACGCGATCACAGGGCGAGCCAGGTGCACCGACGGCAGACGGGGAAAAACGATGGTGTTTGCAACTGCCGTCCAAGACACACGAGGTGGAAGATGAATTAACAGAGGTACAATTACAAAAGTACCCCCGTTTTCAATAAACTAGAGTAGTAAACAATCTTTTCTAAATCAACGGCTGATAATAATAAGTGGGAGAGGAACCCCTGGTTCCTTTCAAGCACCATAGAAAGTCCCTTTCATCAAAATCTCTCACTTTTTTTAAGGCATTTTTTTTGTTGGGAAGAGGAAAGAGAGACCCTGCCCTTGCATGCTTCTGTTCATCAAAATCCCCCTCTTTGATTCTCAGATAAAATAAAATCTCTCCTATTCCGGCGGTGTAGAGACCATCACATGTCACATGCTCATGCCGCATGGACACAAGAAATGGCTTTTTCCATTTGGTCCTAGGCAATAACTAGCCTGGCAGGCCAGACTGCGGCAGAGCATATCGCAACGACCTTGGGTTCGTTAATGCTTCCTTGTAGCTGTGTCAAACGAGTAGGTTTTGCGGTTTCTCGCATTAATTTTGATTCCGTTGGTGGACCTGGTGTCACTGATGTGCGTGCGTGATGGGGCGGGTGCCACTGATTAACGAGTCATGAGTGAGATGATGGACCAATCAATTGTTAAGTGTACTTGTGATTGTTAAGTCAATCAGTCGAGCAATCAGTGAGGAGCATATACGGAGTACTAGCCCTACTTGGAGAAATGTCATTGAATATTCAGAATAAGTACTACTATAGCATTCGATTTTCCAAAAGTCTATTTGAGCGTGTAGCGTGTTTTAGTTGAAAGGATTGATGTGAACGTATGAGTCATGATCGACCACAGCAGTCATAAAAAAGGAAACGGTGTGGGAATTAAAGCATGTCACTAAATTTTTAACCAGGTCAGATGACAGTGTGCTTCACTTAGCCAGGTCAATTTTTAAATGGCGCAGTACGTGTCCCAAAGGAAAACCCCATCATTTTCAACCAGGAAGATCCGAGGAAACTCTGTAAGATGCTTTGACAACGTGTGCTAGCGGCAAGGATAGATAGCAACGTTTGAGTCACAAGTATGACTCTGCATAACAGTCATTTCAAAGTTAATAAAAAATCATGTAAGCAACTCAATGGACGTGTTAAGTATATATCCCCAATCCAGATAATTTTTTTTGAAAGAAAATCCAGCTAATTTTTTAAACAGTGCACCATGAACATTTCCTCCCCTCGCAGTTTTCGTCAAGGAATAATTTGACACATCGGGCGAAAAAGAATAAAGCAGAAAATGATGGTTGGGAAGCTTGATAATTCAGGTCCTGGGTATGAGACCGACCATATATGTCATCGATAGAAAGCAATTGCTCGGGATAGCATCGTACTGGGCGGTGCAATTAGTTTTCTTTTAAGGGAAAAATATTGTACCATGTTACATGCTCCTTGTATTCATCATGAACACACCTTCTCATGATAATAAAATTGTGTGGCTGCAGTTTATTTGTGGCTTTAGCTTCCTCCATAGTTTAGATATTTCGCAGCTATATGACGCAAGATAGCCGGCGACCATGTTTCGACGGCGCAGTGGCATTCTCTCTTTGAAGTCTGATCTATCATCCAGGCTGACATCACGAAACATGTTTCAACAACGAATAAAAAAAGGATGAATACGTTCCACACCTACTACCATATACCTTCTTCTTTTTTTTTTCTGGCGCTGCAACTTTAAATGAAAACCCATCTCATGCAGGCATCGTCACGATTCCGGCCGATAGGAACGCACGGGGCAAAGAGAGACGACGGCGATCGCGAGTGAGGTCAACAGTGACCTGCATGCTGTCCTGGATGCATGGGCCGTGTCGTTGGCGTACAGTACAGGCCCACGGCTCGGAGCACTACACGTGTGTACGGATCCAAAACCCCTGGGCGCAAACGGGATCGGAACCTGGACCGACCTATGAAACCACCGTAGCTATCGTTTTCAAATTAGCACACACTTTATCCTATGGTTCAGCTACTGTTGAGAACCATCGAAATACCAACCATTCACGTGATCTAGTACAAAGTAAACAAGGCAGAAAACATTGTTGATGACAGATTAATTAATTTTGAAGAGGGGTTCACACATTGTAGTTGTGGCCTCGTCAGGTATTGGGCCGGATCAATAGTGTCTACAGTGTCAAAGCTGGCTGGGTAGCGCAAAAAAAACCCTGGTACCTCATGTAAAATTTTAATGTAGGTAGCTGTGGAGTATATTCAATACGCCACGATACACTATAAGCAACTGACGGTGAGTCGATAAAGGGCCCTTCAGCGACCCACTAAGAGTCGGTAAAGATTTTTACCGACCCTCCTGGTCAGTCGGCATAAGTAGCGTCGGTAAAAGTTTTACCGACCCACCACTTTTTACCGACCTACCGTTCGTCGCTACTCAAAAGAATTGCCGACCACTAGAATGACGTTATTAATATTATTACCGACTCATGGTTCAATGCTAATAACATAATTAGTGACCTATGGTCAGTGGCAATACGCAAATTGATTATCATCAATAATCTATAAGAGTAAATTTCACAGACCCACTAAAACTATGGCTTTATTGTCACAAACTCACCAAATATAGTGTATGTTTCACAAACCCACCAATAATTTAGAGTGTTGTTTTAAGAAAATACCATATTTTTAACTCATACCGTATCTCAACCTCTTGCCCCACATGTCAGCTGCACGTAAAATTTTCATGTAGCTGTGTAGTATACTGATCCATCAGGAAGGAGTACTTGTATGTGTTTGAGGAGGCCAAATTCGTTTTGACCCTGGTGCATGGAGTCATGCACAAGGAAAGATCAATGTGGGTGATGCCATGCCGGGCTTTAACCATCCTAGTCCTAGGCTCCTAGCTAGCCCCATGTCCCCATGCACGGGACGAATCTGATTTGGCAACGGCATCGAAAGGAGCAAAACCTAGCTGGCATGCATGCTGCTGTAGTGGTTGATGGTGCACGAGAGATCGAGAGCATCGAAATGGGCTCCTCGATTCCGTGCATGCTGTCTGCGGGAGGAGAGGGAAGGAAGGAATATTGGATCTGGTGTGGCGTCACCACCGGCCCAACGGTGCCGATCGATCGATCGGCGCGGCCAGGACCAGGCACAACCTAAAGCCGTCGATCTATGCCTGGCCTCGCTCGTTCATGCGGATGTGGTGCTCCCCTTAGGTTGCCGACGTGTCGACCGCCGCCCGCGGCGAAACGTGTGGGCGCGCCCGTGCCGACGAACCGCATTGGGCGAGGCGACCAAAGCTGCCTGCCGATCGATCGAGCCTCCCTCTCAATACTATGCCCACACTACTTTCAGCCGAAGCGACGTGAGATCATCGATGCCTGCGTGCGTGGACCAGCCGCGACCGCGCCCGCGCCGCTTTTGCAACGATCCCGTGCATGCATGTGCTCTCGTCGTATGAACGCTGCTGTGCTGCTGGGGCAGCGCAGCAGCTGCCGTGTGCTTCATTGGCTCGGCGTAGCGTAGTGATGTCGTAGCCGGCAGTACGTGAGGTTGCCGCAGGTCGTCACTCGCTTAATTTGATTTCGCAGCCGCGCGCGGCAGACCGACGATGACGACGCAGGAACCCAACTCCGATTCCTCCTCATCGATTATTAGCCGGCCACCCAATCCTGCCTGCCGAACCTCTCGATCCATCCATTCGAATTAGCTAGCTAGACGTACGTCGCCGCGCCCGAGGGTGACGGGACGAGCTGGCGAGTGATTTTGGCCGGTCTTGGCAAGTCGTCGTACGTCGGCGCCGTCGTCCCGCAGGACGATTGATTTCGCGACGTCGTCACACGTCCCCCGTTCGTGCAATCCGGATCGATGACGCGGTGACGACGCTTCGATCTCTCCGGACGGGGAAAGAAGAGGCCGGTACGACATTGCCGTTCCGGCGAAATCCCCCCGGCCGGAAGAGGACGGGATCGAACAGCCGTCGTCGTCGTCTGGCGCGTCAGTAGCGACCTAGCTAGTCACCTACTCGGCTACTCTTCCTGTGGATGGATGTCGTCCTCTCCCGCGTACGTACCGTCAGCGTCGACCAAATTAAAACGGGGCAACTGATGTTGTCCGGACCTCCAGGCTGTTCACGTATGGAAACACAAAAACTCTTTGTGCTGAGACTGGGCTGTCATGTAGATTTGTGAACTGACCGTCCAAAGGACTTTTTTGTCAATGAATACACAAAAACTGTCTGTTGTAGTAGTATTAGAGTTTGCAGACAGTTTCGTCTTTAAAAACGCAATTGAACTACAGAAAAAGGGCCTGGCTTGGTCCATCTTCTTAATTATTTAGCCCAATTCAAACTGGGCCAGAAAAGGCCTTGCTTGCAGATTGCCATGCCCCCTAGGCCTGATAAACATGCAGCCCCGGAATTCATTTCTTGAGACAGCTCTTGGGCTAAGTAAATCTGTCTTAGCTTCCCTAAAAAAAAAGTAAATCTGTCTATCCTTTTTCCGTCACTGATCAGTGCACAACAGACATAACTTGAAGTTGATATTTTTCTAACAGTAAACTACATTGGTGGCACAACAACTTGTGAGATGGGTGCGTTTTAATCACAGAACTTGAAAATTACTCAATTGGATCACACAAGTTGTTACGCAGGTGCAAATAAAGTCAAAAACTAAAGATAGATTATAGAATAAGTTTGTATTAAGCAAAACAAAATCAAGATTTTCAATATGTATTCAAAGATATGTTTGCACAACACATATTTCACGTGGCATATGCAAAAATTACATTGTTTTTTTTATAGTTGCAAATTCTGCTGAATTCATTTTTATCAATGCGTTACTACTCAAAAGACAAATTCTTCGTTACTATTACCATTAACTCATAACACATGTCATATATGTCGATGTGGCATCCTTTTGGTTACATGATTGTTATTTGTCTCTCATTATGACTTCATTTGCACTGTCATAACAAGTTGTGTGACCTAATTAAGCAATTTTCAAGTTGTGTGATCTAATTAAGCAATTTTCAAGTTGTGTGACTAAATCGCACCTACCTCACAATTTGTTGTACCACCAATGCAATTCACTCAAAAAATAATTACTCGTTCCAAATGGACTTCGTTGTGAATGGGCCTAAGATGACTTGGATTGACCAAAAAGTTCAGTTAAGGTGACAAGTTTACAAGATCACTTCGTGGGGAGGGACGGTTCCTTGGAGAGTTTCTCGCGTAACACGTGAGCAAAAATTGCTACAGGTGGCGAAAACATACGACAGGGACGCCATTGGTAGAGCAACCGCGGCCGTCGCGTCCGCGCGCCGGTCAGACGCACCGTTAATATTTAAACTGTCCGACTGCCGTGTTTACAAGGGTACTGGCAGTGGCCTCGGCAGACAGGCAGTGAAGCCCGGACCAGGTCTTTGGTCATATCGAATCTGGTTGGCTTCAGCGTTCAAAACACACGAATTCACACTTGATCTTAGCCAAAAGGCCGGGAAAGGAATGAAAACACACGAATTCACCATTGACCAACGATGCACGAAACATCAGGGACCGGGCTGACTTACTGGCACCCAATAAACACACTGCTCCTGAGAGAACTCCCTGTTCTCCTGAGAAGCAGTAACGTTCTTGCACAATCCCATCATCCAGAAGTGCTTTGCTCACCATGGAGATGCTCTCCAACGCTGTGCTGGGGGACCTCGTGGGCAGGTCCATATCATTCCTGCTCTCCAGGTGCGAGAAACGGACGACGGTTGATGAGGACCTGCAGAGGCTGCACCACTTGCTGCTGAGGAGCGGCACCATCGTCGAGGAGGCTGAGCGGCGGCACCTAGCAAATCGGGCCATGCTGCGGCAGCTCCAGGTCCTGAGGGACGAGACGTTCCGGGGACACTACGTCGCCGACACTGTCAGCAGCCAAGCCCTTCGCCGGGGAGGAGACAGTGGCCACGACGACGATGATGACGACAAGATGAGAGAGGAGGCAAACCTCCGCACCTTCGCCCTGTCCAGGTTCAACTCGGCGAAGCGCGTCCGCTTCACCTTCGGCGATCTGAAGACAGCTGCGTTGTTCGGCAGCACAGGCCCCAGAGAACTGCAGCAGATGGTTCGCAGCCTGGAAACCATGATCGGCGATATGAAGGAGTTCGTTGTGTTCTTGATGAGCTATCCTCTCTTGCATTGCCAGCCTTACAGTGCCCATTTGTTTCTGAACAAGTGCATGTTTGGCCGCCACGTGGAGAGGGAGACGATCATGGACTTCTTGCTGCAACCTGAACCCGCCGGAACACTCGGCGTCCTTCCGATCACTGGCCCGGCGCATATCGGGAAGAGCACTCTTGTGGCGCATGTTTGCCATGACGAAAGGGTGCGCGCACACTTCTCCTCCATCTTGGTTTATAGTGGGAATGACCTTAAAGATTCATCAATGGCCAGTCTGACAGACAACTGTGCTGTTAAGTATCAGAAACATAATGCCTCAGAGGAGAGATTCTTGGTCGTTATTGAGCTCTTAGATGACGTGGATGAAGAGACATGGAAGAGGCTCTACTACTCTTCTGATAGAAGCATGGCAGAGGGGAGTAAGATTATCATCACCAGTCGATCCGAGAACATTGAGAGGTTCGGAACAACACAAGCTCTTAGGCTGAGACGCTTGTCAGCAGAAGCCTACTGGTATTTCTTCAAGATGCTTGTCTTTGGAAGTGATGATCCAAGGCAGCATCCAAAGATGGCGTCCCTAGCCCTGGAGATGGCGCAGGTGGTGCAAGGATCTTTCATGTTCGCATACGTCGTTGGTGCTGTCTTGTTAAGAGCTCATTTCAACAGCCAAACTTGGTCCAGGATCCTCAAAGGGACAAGAGAGTACCTGCAAAAGAATGTCTCCATAATTGGCAAATTCCCAGATGATGTCAAGGCCAAGGGTCATAATCGAATTACCTGGAACCTAGTCAAGCAGAGACCTGACAAATATTTCATGCTAGATGACATTTATCAAAGAGACCCTGCTCAGGAGGAGCTCCCAAAGATAACAATGGCAGACCTGCTATCAGGATGTGCTGAACCGCGAGGGAAGACCGAGATCTTGTTTTGGAGATCTCAGATACCACCCTACTTTACCTACAGGTGTACGTCTGTTACAAGAGAGATACGCCATATGTAGTAACAAAACTGCATTAAAGTAAGATAGGATTATTCCTGACTAGTCTCAATAGATATATGAAAGTTCTTAGCTTGCTGGTGAATTTAACTTCGTACTGTGTATTTGCAGTTCAGCTGACAACATTTCTATCTGACTCTGCTAAAATTTTGTTCTAATACCAACTGATCGATTGCATGCCAGATGTGACATATATGATGGTTTGAGCAACTAGCACAAACCAGAGTAAATATTGTTTCCCGTCTGTTTTGCAATTACTTTTCTGTAATAGACATGCAATGCTCTTAGGTCCTGGTTCAGTGCAGTCATGCTGTATAAAGCCCATGTCCCACCCTCCCTACCAGAAGACAAAACATAAACACCCAGAACTCAAAACATAATATGATCGCATTACTCAGATAAATAAGATCTTCAACTTGCATTTGTATAATATACTTTTGATTCCAAAGCGAAAGAAATGGAGAACAGAAAGGAATTTGGTAGACAAAGGAACTCCTGACCCAGAAATTCAACGCTGCTGGGTGATGGCAGAAACTGTGATTTTACATGGATAAGCGCAAAACAAAATAACAAGTTCCAACAAAGCATAAGATGATCGAAGGACTCGGATAAAGAGGATTTAATCAATTCATACTGCTACCTCCAGGTTTTCTTTGATGGATGTTATGACAGCTAAACCAACTGTACTAATATCATAAAAAAGAATCAAGAGGGAGCAATCAATTTTAAGTTTGAATTTGCGGAAAAATAATACAGTATCTATTTGTGCCTAATGTTCCTCAAACGTTTACTAAAAAGCTTCCAGATCCAAGATTCAACTATATTCTAGGGTACTAAAAAGGAATGGCAGAAGCTGAAATTCTACATGCAGAGGTGCAGAGCAGTACAACACTAATTTGAGCAGCGTCCAATGAAGCAGATGTGATTCACATGGTGGTGCAGCAGCAGATCACCAAATGTCCTGTGCTTGGTCAACTATCTGTTGACTTGATTGTGTGCACAATCCCCAAATGGAACAATGTGTCACAGATGATGAATTTCAAAAATACTTTTCTTGCATCCATAAAAGACATACATTGTGGTAGGTGTATTCCTCCATGATCATGTATCAGCAAAATACTGCAGCAACGATTCTTTTTCCCAGTACATTAGTTCTCTTAACTTGGCAATATTTGTTTTTCCAATCATCATGCTTTTGTCATCTGAAGCTTGTCGTTCTCCAGTTGTCTTTGAAAATTTTCAGTCCATTCAAGAATCTCCAGCCATAGGGGCCATGGATGTGCACGTTGAGGCCTCAAATTACTCATGGGCTTCTTATCTGTTGTTCCTGATCCTTCTTCCCTTGAACTTTTGCTTGAAATGTTCAGGGCCTAACAAATCTGAAGCACTTGAATTCATCTCTTCAGAGAGCTTTTGTGCTAGTTCATACTGTCCGGCCTTTTTTGCATTACTGATTAGTGCACGATAGACATAAATTGAAGGTTGATGCGATTTTTTCATCTTCTCAAACATTTCCAGGGCATCAGCAATATGGCCAGCCCGTCCCAAACTATCAATTAGTGCAGTATGTGTTCTCAAATCAGGAGTGATACCTTTAGAAAACATTTCTGTTGCGAATCTTTTGCACATATGTAGTTGTCCGAGCCTCCGCAAGCAGTTTATTATTGTATTGTATGTCACAACGTCAGGAGAATGACCATGTTCTTCCATTACATTCAACTCATGAAGCATCTGATCCACCCGACCAGCTTTCCCTAGTGCATCCAGGATAGTGTTGAACGTGACGACATCCAATCTGCTCCGATCTTTCTTCAACTCTTGAAATATGATCAAACATTTATCAATGTTGCCGTATTTAGCTGTGGCAAAAATTATGCGATTCATCACCGTAGGATCTCTATCATGTGTTATTTCCAAAATTTCTCCTATAAACTTGAGTATCAATTCACAGTCATCCAGCTTCTGTAGAGCCTTTGCAACATTTATGTATGAATTCTCATCCGGAGCAAGTTTTGAAAGCAGCAAGTACCTGAATACCTTGGTGAAAAGAGCAAAAATATTTGCTTCAGCTGTTTGCTGCAGCAACATATTAAATGTGTGCAGACCAACATGTCTCTGCTCATCACCTAAATGCCGCAGAACCCGGACAGCATCCAAGAGGTTGCCAGATCTGCAGAGCTTCTCAACATAAGCTGTACATGCTGAATCATCCGAGGCATTACTCGCTGTGGTGGTCGAACATTCCTGATTAAATGCCTTAATGGCCTCGTCCCCCTCACCGTCAGTCACACCATACTGTTGGAGGTACCTAACTGTCATGGCCGAATGACCATGTGTAGCCGACCGTTCTTCCAGGAGCAAGGTCCGCATCAAACGTATCTGGAGATAAAATGCAGAAAAGCTAGTGAGATGTAATTCGTCGATTTGAATTCTAGATACGCAATGTTGCAACAAAGGTTGAGAAATAACAGCAACTAATTGAACTACTAACAAAAGGTCCAAAGAACTGAGACTCTGGGTACCAGTGATCTACAACTCATCGTCTCATCCTCAATCATAAAGATCCTTACTCATGCTGATCACGAATTGCAAACACTCTACCAAACCCTTGAGGCCAGCAAACTACTATGCCAACCTTGAAACTGCAACGGCCATCAAAGAAGCGCTACCGCGCAGCCGCGATTCGAGAGGGGTTGAGCTTCAATTCGTACCGAGCTAGTGCTATCCAAGTACAAAAAAAAAAGGAGGGAAAGTGCGAAGGGTGTACCGGAGCGGGGAGGAGCGCGGCGGAGGCGAGCGAGCGTCGGAGGAGGAGCGCCACGGCCGGGGGGAGGCGCCGCATCTGAATGGAGAAGTGCGAGCGGGCGGGCTCTCTATCTCGTGCCGCCGTGCGGGCTTGGGGTGAAGTCACCCGGTGACGGGCGGCGGGAGGGCATCAGCGCCGCTCCGGGGTTTCCTCAGGGTTTAGGGGTGGCGTGTGGTTCTCGGGGTCGCGCCGCGGGTGGAACGGCAGGTGTTTGCGGGAATGCTCCACAGAGGCTGTCGTTGGTGAGGCGAGCGGGAGCGGCAGGCGCCGAAGCAGCAGTGGGACCCGCAGGCAGAGGGTCTGTGTTAAGGCTGCCCGCACTGGTGCCCTCTACGTGTTCCTCGAGTAACAATTTAGAGGAAAAACCGGCTGCACCGGTTCCCTCTACGTGTTACGGTAAATAAGAGGGAGGCCTCCGTTCTGCCATAGATAGCGCTTTCCCGGACATACGCTATCGGACGTGGGGCCTGCGCGCGTCGCGCGAACCCGCGCCGCGACGCTCTCGCCCCCAACCTCCTCCGAGTCGCGGCGGAGGCTGTCGAGGTAGAGCAGGCGGCGCATCCCGCCGGCGCGGCCGAGGAGGCGGCCGAGGCAGACGAAGGCGAGCGCGGCGGTCAGGGTGAGCGAGACCTGGACGAGGCCGTCGAAGGGGCGGTCCGACGTTGAAGAGGAGGGAGAGGCGAGGCGGAGCGCGGAGGGCGCGGCGACGGCGAGGACGAGGAACGCCGCCCACGACGCGGCGGAGCGCGCGCAGGTGGAGTGGTCGACGCAGAGCCAGCGGAGGCAGGCGCGGAAGCTGCGGAGCTCGTCGCGCGGGTGCGACGCGCACCGCGCGTACTGCGCCTTCCGCGACGGCAGCAGCGGGGAAGCCGCCGGCGACGCCGCGTCCGCCATAGTTTGCCTTCTCGCGCTCGCTCGCTTTCTTGGATGGCCGACGGTGTCGGGAGGGTGCGGGAGTGTGGGGTGGGGTGGGCCAAGAAGCCGGGGGGACAAGGAGAGGTGCGCGCGCCGCGCTGCGAGCGCCGGTGAGAGCGGACCCGACGGCGGCCGGCGGGAGCCGCGCGGCGGGGACGGAGCGCCGGCGGAGGTCCGGCTTGGCGGCGGCGGGGACGGAGCGGCGGCGAAGGAGAAGCGGACGGCGGCGGAGGAAGGCCGCCGCGAGCCGCGCAGAGATGGAGAGGGAGGGTGACACGGCGGAGAGATGAAGATGGAGAGGCGGTGGCGAAGGAGGAGGCGGCCGGCGGAGATGAGCGTGGAATGTTGTAGAATGGCCGGCGGAGATGGAGAGGAGTACTAGTATAGGATTTTTGCAAATTGACCCTTGTATTATTTTGTAATTTTTAAAGATTTTTCTGTGTCTTGGATATTTATAGAAAGACCCTTACAGGTTTTTGTATTTAGAATAACTATTATAAATAATTGTGTTATGAAGAAATGTGTTTGTTAAAATGAGATGGTAGTTGAAGATGGTTGAATAAAATATGTGGTAGTTGGGATAGAGGAAGGATATAGAGGAAACATGGGTGCGGAAGAAATTGGTTTAGAGGAAAGAATCTTGATGACCAGGACGGAATATTCCTTTTAGAGGAAGGAAATAGAGGAACATGAGTGCGGAGAGCCTAAGAGCAACTCCAACAGCAATCGGGGTGCTGTTAAGAGCAGCTCCAACAGCATACTCAAAACTGGCTACCTAAAACCATGTTTTTCAGACTACTCAAAACAGTTTTGTGAGTTTGAGTAGCCTGCGTTTTTTCAGTGTACCTAAATTAGACTACTCAAATCAGTGAGGTCCATATGTTATTGTCCAGAACATCCCTCTTCTCTCTTGCCATTCGGCTTCGACGCCGACAACACGGTCCACCGCACAGATAGAGACGACGGACGACATCGCAGCCGGGAGGCGCGGCGCGGCGTCAAGTTCCATGGCGTCGGGGATGGGCGGCGCGACGTTGAGCTCCATGGCGGCGTGACATCAGACTCTGTGGCGGCGCCGGGGCAGACGACATCTTTGGCGAACCGGGGGTGGCAAGGAGGTTGGCGCGGCGCAGCTTCGGGACACGACGTCGGGACGACGCGGACGAAGTCCATGGCGGCCTCCACGGCGCTCTGGTGAGACGGCGTCTGGGCGGCCACCATGGCACGCCCTGCAGCTTGTCAGCGAGGAGGGGCGGCCATCGCATAGGGCGAGCTCAACGCAGCGATTGGACGCCAACGGTAGAGGTCGATGAACGGGCGGCTCGGAATCCGCCCCTTCCTCACCAAATCCGGTCGCCTCCGACGTCCTGAGGGACGGCGCACGGCGTCCCCAGCCGTGGATGGGCGCCGACGAGGAGGGGTGGCGCGGGGAAAGGCTGAGGCGGCGGCGGTTCTTGGCGGGGAAGACGGCGGCGGCGCGAGGAGGGCGGCGCGGAGCTAGATGCGGCGGTGGATGGTGAAATCGACAGGGAAACTTGGGGAGCAGCTCGGGGAAGCCCGGGCGACCTCGTTGAAGATGGCGGCCGGGCTCGGGTGCGCTTGTCGGCGGCGGGGGAGGCGGCTGCGCGCCGGGCCGGAGAAGGAAGACGACTCAATCGGGAGAGGAAAAGGCCTTCGTGCCAAGTGAACGGTGGATGAGTAGCCAGATGTGGCTACCTTTCTTTGGGTAGGAAGGAGAAAGATTTTGGTAGTTACTTAAAAATTTTGAGTATTGGTAGCCGGATAGGTAGTGTTGGAACACTTTTGGCTACCTAAAAGTCTGTTTTTTTTGGTATTAGTAGGCATTTAGGTAAGCTGTTGGAGATGCTCTAAAAAGGGCGTAAAAAATAAGCAAATTTACTCTTTCAGTTCAAATGGACGCCAAATTTTACCTGCACCGTCAAAATTTATTTTAGCATGTCTTCAAAGCACCGTCAAAATTGCCGCGCCATGCGATGGGAATGATCCAACGGGAAGCCCGCGCCCGTCTCCGGCGGCCCGAAAACGCGGGGGGCGGAGTTGGTTACGAAACAGCGGCCGTGACACGTCCACCGCTCCTCCCTCGCCAAGGGGCTTCCGCTCGCGCCATCCAAGAACGTTGGCGGTGCGCACGCGCCTCGCCTCGCGCCTCCTCCTCCGATCCCTCGCTTGCGACCGGCGATGGCGTACCGCAGGAAGCAGGGCACCATCCAGCGGTCGGCCACCTTCGTGGAGGACCACCGCCACTCGTCGTCGTCGGGCGGCGGCGGCTCCCCGTCGCCGGCCATCGCGTCCCCGCGCGCCACGCGGTTCGCCGACGACAGCCGCCGCCCCGAGCGCTCGTCGGCGCTGGCCGCGCAGGCCATGCTGGCGTCGTCGTCCGCCGCGCTCGGTGGCCCGCTGCCGGCGTTCGGCGAGCGCCGGAACGCCACCGCGGCGGCGTCCTCCCGGGCGATCGATCCCGTGCAGGTCTGTTCTTCAGCCCGCCTCGTTTTGATCAGCGCGTCCCTGTTACAAATAGTCTTTGGCATTTTGTTGGATTCTGATCACGATCTCATCAGTGTCCATCTGATGTGAAAACAGGACTCGATCCTGTCTCTGAACGATCTGTTTCGACCATGGCAGGACCCCGTCACCCAGCTGCTCACGTCCACGACCAACCTCAACGACGAAGGCTCTAAGTACGATCTCGAGCTGTCCAAGAAAGACGACGCCAGGCATGGGTTCTGGGGCCTCGTGGCTCGGAAAGCCAAAGTGATGCTCGACGAGAACGGCACGCCCCGAGAGTCTCAGGTAAGGCCTGGCTCGATCTGAAACACACATCTCGACCGACCGGCGCCATCTCTCAGATTTCACCTCACTCTGTTTTGCCCCTGTTCCTTATATGTGCAAATTTCACAGTCTTCTCAGTCTCGCTGGTCCTACGACCGGGTCCAAAGCTCGGAGAGCCCAATGTCGCAGAGAGGCTCGGAAGGGAAGCTCGACATCGGGGGGAAGATAAAGAACGTCCTCGAAGTAAGTCCTTAATCCTGTCATCATCAATTTCACACATCAGCACGCATGTATTCAGCATTCAGAAAGGCTGACGTACGAAACCTCGCCGCCATGGTTCGCTTGCAGGAGGAGGGCCTGGCAGTGGCCGAGAGCAGACCGGCCGAGGCCGTGTCTCCTGCTGTCCGGAGGCTGCAGATCAGGAGGAAGGCGTGCAGCATGGACCTGCGCGGCGCGAACCTGAGCGGCCTGGCCAGCCCCGACATGTCGCCGATGATGTCCGACACGGAGTCGCCGCAGATCAAGGCTTCTCGCGACGTAAGGTGCCCTCCTGTTTCGCGCGTTAGGATGTGCGTGGCCTGGCCGCTGTATAGTTTGTAGCCTCGGCGACGTTAGGACGACGAACGAACAAGAAGCCATTTTTTCTGTTGTTCTTGATCGTCCTCGGTTCCTTCTTCGGCCGACGAAAGATGAAAGAACGCCTTGTACCTTTGCTTGTGCCTCGCAGGTAGCAAACGCCATGGCCGCCAAGGTGAAGCTGCTGCAGCGGGAGATGAAGACGGTGAAGGCGGACCTGGCCTTCTCCAAGGAGCGGTGCGCGCAGCTGGAGGAGGAGAACCGCCTGCTCCGGGACGGCAACCACGACGCAGACGAGGACCTGGTACGTTCTCCTTCGATCTCTTGCATCAACGGCGTGGCGAAGGTAATGTGAACATGTCATCACCCCCTTGCTTCACGCGTTCTGTTCGTCGTGCCAGATACGGCAGCAGCTGGAGACGCTGCTCGGGGAGAAGGCGCGGCTGGCGCACGAGAACACGGTGTACGCCCGGGAGAACCGGTTCCTGCGGGAGATCGTCGAGTACCACCAGCTCAACATGCAGGACGTCGTCAACCTCGACGACCACATCGAGGAGGAATACGGGGAAGACATCGAGGGGGAAGAGGAAGAATACGGGGAAGACGTCGACGGCGAGCAAGAGGCTGAGCAGTACGACGATCTCCGCGCGTCTTCGCAGTCTCTCTGCGTGCAAGAGGACGAAGAGCACTTGCCGTCGCCGGAGGTCCTGGACGCCGCTCCCCTGTCGCCCTCTCAGCAAACTGAGGATGCCAGGATGCTGAGCACGAACAGAGGCAGCACCATCGATTCGCCGCGGATGCCGAGCACAAACACCGGCGGCACCACTGAAAACGAGTCGCCGCGGATGCTGAGCCCAAATATCGGTGGCGCGATTGAAGAAGAAATGCACAAGGGCTTCAAGGATGACGGCTCGTCACCAGAAAGGACAAGCGACGGCTGATTTTTGAGTTGCATAAAACTGCAATGTAATGCATGTAAATGACAAATTTTGTCTCTAATTTGTTGCTATCGGGATTTTATTGCCTGTAATTCCTAGTTCATCTGCATCAGGATGGAAAATAAACTCCTACCCCTTGAGCATGACATCCACTGATTAACATACGAGGACATGTTATTCTTTTTTGGTTGTGGTTGAACAGTGCTGATTGTTTCCCGAGAAAATGTTTTTCATCCTGCAGGTCTTGCAACAACAGCTACTGAGGTTCAGCTTCCCTCGTAACATACCAAAAGCATAATACTTGATGATGACATTAAAGTTACAAGTACTGTTTTTTTTTCAGTAATCAGATTGTTTCATCCAGAAGCAGATCAGATTGTCCTTAGTTTTTTAGCCTAATTCAGAACATGCTTGTGAAAAGTCATAAAGACCACAGTTTTTTTTTTTCTTTTCACATAAATCAGCTCCAGGTGAGGAGATAAATCATAAATGGTTACAACCAGCTTTGTGTCATTAACAGATTTCAGATACACATTATTCTCCCAATTGTTTGATATTTGAAGCAAATACAAAAGCCTTGGATCCCATTATACAAGGAAACTAAAGAGTTGCAGTTCAGGTCTTCCACAAGAGGTTCATCAACATCAAGGAAGTTCAAGGCTGCACAATACCCTGCAACCATATATTATCATTTCAGTAACCAACTGAAAGGGCTGACAAGCAACTACTGGGAGTGTGCATCATAAATAGGTATAACAGACCCCGAAAGAAAGAACGTGCTACTCATGCCCAAGCTAGTGAATCATCCAAATAATGGCTACAAAGAAAATATACATGGATGGATATAAAAGAAAGGTTACTCATGCCAAATCTGATGTATCATGAAAAAATGGCTTCAAAAAAGTTTACATATATGAATATGAAAGAAAGAAACAGCCGCTCCTGCTTATGCTGCAGTGACAAAGTAGCAGGGAAAAGAAACTAAATAAAGCTGTAACTTACAAGTGCAACAGAAAGGAAAAGGAACTCAAGCGATGTGTTAGCAGTTCATTCTGGTAGTAGGAAATATTTATGGAATGAGAATGTAAAAAAAGAGACAAAAGATGAGACTAAATAAGAATGTGTTCACTGATACGTAGGCACAAAATGTTTAAAGGGCTTAAGATTATATGCTGATATGAACTCAAGTACCCAGTAAACTTGCTGGTTGTTTGGCAACACCGAATTTTGGTTGGTGTGGTACAGGATTAATAGACAAGCAGAATACAAGGAAAATCGTTTCAAACAAGGGAAAAAGCATTTCAACGGAGGTAACTGGTAAAACCAGAAATTACAAGACGTCTAACAGTACAAAGCCCAATTAACAATAAACGATAATCTCTGGTTGAACACTGGAATCCTTGCTAAGAACAACAATAGATATCACATTTTTGCTAATTTCTTTTCTATTACTGTGGCGTCCACCCTCGCCATTTTTGATTCCAAAGTTCAACCAAACACTAACTGAGATTAGTGGCCATCAGTTAGTCAATTGCGGGATTTGATTGCTCCCGGATGGGGGCAGTATTAGGTTTGTTAAGGCACGTTTCTAATTACCAGGAACTCAATTACAGCTGAAGCTAAACCAAACAAGATATGATGTAACCAGTTAACACCATAACTGGATATGTAACCATTCCCACAACAAAACAGTACCATAGAGGTAAAGGAGAATGTATGGTTGTAAACAATAACAAACTAACAACAGGTCAGTATAAACTGGTGACAGTCAGCCAACTATTGTGAATAAATCATAGTTTTGAACAATAATGGGAGTGGATCATGCAGAAGGATTTCTCTTCTCCGAATTAAAAAAAATGATGATCGCTGGAACAAAAACAGCTTGAGGCTTGCCAATTTTTCTTGCTATGATCAAATACTCCCTCCATTCTTTTTTTATGTCGTTTCAGACAAGTTTTGTAGTTCATTTTTAGTTCATTCTTGTTGTCTGAAACGACAACAAAAAAAGAATGGAGGGAGTAGTTGCGACTGCCAATTAATAAGATTGATCAATATAAAACAACCACTCTTCCGAAATGGGCGGCTGTAGTCCAATTTGCTCAATCAAAACAGCAGCTCAAGAACACCTCGAGTCTCAAGCATTAACGCAACACTATAAGTACCTACAAATCAAAGTCGGCAATCCCCTATAGCGAATTTAGCGATCAGCAATCACCAAGGGGCAGGCACTAATTGCCACTGGAAGAATCCAACACCTTTGCTGGGGGACGGGGAAAATGGTCAATTCGCAAACTAACCCCAGCCCAGCCCCCAAATGGAGTCCAACCCTAGAGCCAGAATCATACAGAGCAGCACGAATTCTACACCATAGCATCCAGTCCCAAACGGAATTTACCACAGCCACGAATAGCAGAGGCAAGGGGCCAGATCCGCACCTAGTTGCTGGAGCCCTGCTCCACGAGCTTCTTGTCGCGGCGCTCCATGGCGACGTCCCACATGTCGTTCCCGATGTGCTTCGGCTGCATCAACCCACACATAAACAGGAGAGAACCGAGAGCGTCAGCGCGGGTGGAATCTGGATCGGGAGGAGGAGGAGAGGGAGGGGATGGGAGCGTACCCTGCCGTGCGCGGCCCTGTGGATGTAGTACTGGGCGTTGCCCATGATGCAGAGCATGCCGCCGATGATGCCCAGCGGCAGCATAGCCTCCAGCCAGTGCAGCCGCGCCATCGGGGAAGCCGGAGAAGGGGGGAGGCCTGGGGGCGGCGAGTCGAGGCGGGGACGGCGGCGTCGAGATCTCCGATCGGGATTGGAGAGGGGAAGCGGGACGGGCGTGAGCCGGTGGACAGAGAGTGGTGTGGCTCTGGACCTTTCGGGTGGATGAAGGGATGCTGGGCCGCGCATTTCGGGTTCCTTCTGGAAAGGGGTTGGGCTTCATTTTTCTGCCTTGCCTTGATGGGCTGAACCGTTTCTCAATTTTTTTCCATTTGGGTGCGGCCCATGGACATGATAGTGGATGAACAAAAATGGCGGCACGAGGCCTCCTGGTTTGGATGGAATTCCGGATGATTGATTCCCTTCCCATTTGCGCTTTCTTGCAACCCGTACGCGAGCTATGACGGCGACGTACTCGGCCATCAGTCTCCGTATGGCCGTATCCTGGTGAACGAACGCAAATTAACGCTTCTCGTGAGTTGACAGCTTGTCGCTATCAGCATCCGTTGCATGGCAAATCCTCTACGGCGGCCGTGGGAAAAACAATCCGATCGTAGGGAAAAAATCAGTGTCCTTTTCCGTAGAGACCGTAAATGAGACCAGTTCTTCGAGGTGCTACACGACCGGATCACTAATGTATCCTAGGACGCAGAACCCCAGAATAAAGTCCATTTCCGTGCGAGTCGAACCCATACCATGGTAGACTGGTAGTATTCCCGTACAATGGAGAGAACGGAAACGGAAAAAAAAAATATGCTACTCCGTAGAGATTTGCTGATGCTGCGGTGAGACAAACGTGGCAGTGTCGGTCGCGGAATCTAGTGGGCCCGTGGCTCGAGTATTCTAAGGACAGGGACCAGAGGGTAGGGGGATCCGGTGGGTGACACAGGCGCCTGGATTCGTGCCAAAGCCCCTCAAAATATTGTTGCGGCTTTGCATTGCACGGGGACAGCGGCGGGCATGGAAAGCGAGTGCGTGAGAACTGAGAACACAGGGGCGGAGCAGACGGGGATGGCGCTTTTGTCTCGGGTCAGACGCCCCTTTCCAGTGTCCTCCTCAAGGCCGCCCCGTCCGTCGTGACAACAACGCTCTCGTGCGCCTCGCAGCCACCGTATGGCGCCGGCGCGGGGCCCATGCTCGTAGTCGTAGTTCGTTCATATTTTTTCCCATAAGATCGTAGACTCTAGCACGTAGTACAGTATATGACAAATACACAGTTAACACATGCGAACAAATGGCTACCGGTGAAATTGTTAAGTGGTCACTCCAGCCTTGCACGACCGCCGGCACGTGTCAGCGCTGTAAAAAAAACAAGGGCCGTATCTTCTACTTAACCCCCACATCGCCAACCGCATCAGCAGGATCGCACCGTCAGCACTCATGCAGCCATGCACGGGCGCACCTGCCCCCCAACATGCGCTGCCGCGCGCGTCCGGCCGTACTCTACTCGCCCCGCCACGAGACCCTCGCAGAGCATCCTATGCCACGGCTCCCGGCCATCCCAAGTTCCCATCCCAACCCATCCCACGCCCACTCTCACCGAACTTCCTTCCCCACGCGCGAGCCACACGGCTGACGACGACGGCTTCAGCTGCGGAAAAATGCCGAGCAGCACGTGGAGACGGGGACGACATGCACGATCACCGCGCGAACGAACGTGCGCGCTCGCGCGCGGTGGCATGTGCTGGTCCCCCGGTTCTCCGGTGTACGTACGGTCGCCGCTTTAGATCAAAATCCTCCGCCGATCGAGCACCCTGCATGGAGGCGGCGGTGTGGCGCGGCTACCCCGCTTGTCGTGGCGCCTTGTCGGTCGGGATGTACGTATCGGTCGCCGCCGCACGTGCCGAGGGGGTGCGTGCGGTGCTTGGCTTCGATTCTCGTTGTGCCGGCCCTGTCCACAGGGAAATCGTGGGGAATCCTCCGGGAGTTGGTCAACCAACAAACGACGCCGGGAATTTTTTTTTTTTTGAAACTTTGGGTTTTACAAAGACATCAAGTTCAGCAAACTTGACATGTTAAATTGGCACTGAAACACACAAACTTTGAGTTGGATATTAAAATTGTGGGAGCTTCAGTGTATTTATGTAATAACGTACTAGTAACCCAAGGCCACGTCGGTTCAATTCGTTTGATAACGTAACATGAAACGGATGTCATTGTAAAAAAAGCACAACAGTTCGATCCGTGTGATAACGCAGCGGATGTGTGCACGTCTTTACGACTATTACGTGGCGCCAGATCAAAAGTAAGTTAATTGACAAATCACCTCGAGAAAAATTACAACGAGTTACAAGTATACTTTACACAAGACCGGCTATCTCTATATCTCCAGCTAATGAGCACTAACGATCGAAAGCCGACAGTATAGACTGTTTGGTTGGAGGTTTTGCAGCAGGCAGCAGCAGCAGCTACAGTGTTTGCAGTTATTTTTTCAGCAGCAGCTACAGTGTTCGTAGTTATTTTTCTGCAGCCGCAGCCGCATCCTGTCGAACAGGCTGATTACAGTTACACTATATAAAAAGTAGCTTGGGTCACGTTGGTATGTTTGAAGCCATATATCTCACCATGTGGCAACATGACAAAAGTGCGTGAGGTAGCCCTTGTGCATGTAATGCGCCAAAGGAGTGTGCAGTAGCAATCGTTGACATAATAGAATGCGACAATCAAGTATTTACAAGATGGCATGCATCGATACAGCTCTGCTATATGGTGTGTTGCATACACAATTGTCACGTATCATGATGGTGTTGCATACACAACTATTAGATTGTGTGACAAGTTGGTATACCCTTGGCTCTTTCAGAAGTATTTGTGTAGTAACGTAACTTAGAACAAATGTCATTGTAAACAGTAGTAAATCAAAGCCACGCCGGATCGATTCGTTTGAGAACGTAACAAATTTGTGCCCGCTAACTAGAGCGGTGTCTTGTCTTGCGAAAAAGGTGTGTCCTCCACCATTTTGGCTCTCAACCAAGCAACAACAAATGGCAAGGACAAATGTGGCGAGTGCTGGCCATTTTTTTCCCAAGCAATTCGGGGGTGGGGGGATCCCCACCTTATATTAGCCGAAAGTGATCAGCGTGAGCTGATTATAGGGCGCACGCTCACACACAAACACAAGCACACACTGGCACACAAACACTCACGCACGCACACAAGCGCGTGCGCACACACACACACACACAAACACATAGGGGTCGGAGAAGCATCCAAACACCACCGTAGAAGGGCCGCCGATCATCGGTCTGCACCACCATCACGCTCCTCACTAGCCAAGTTGTGCCATCCATTAGCAATCTTCAACAGTAAACTTCATTGGACCAAGGCATGTGAAACTGCACGCCTTAGTTGTATGGTCGCCACACTTGTCGACATTATCCAACGCCTACTCAGGGAAGAAAGCCTCAAAGAAGGGAGGTTTGCCTAAAGAGAACAAACCCGTTTGGCCTTGCAAACCCGGCTTCAGACCAAGGAAAAAAATCACTGAAGACAACACTGATGGAACACCAAGACATCCAATCCACAAACAACAAGGGAAATACACAAGGGAAATACTAGAGCTCATTAGATGCAGCCTCTTTACCGCGCTCTGCTGACTTGCAAATTGGTATCCCATGGTCGTGGTTGACAACGACTACCTACAATAAGCCAAAACCGAGGCTGACATCTCAAGATGCCATCAAATTAGACGCCCTCCGACGCCCTATGAGGGAAGGAAGCCACAAAGGAGGGAGGGCCGTCAAATCCAACGCCTAGCCAACGCCCTACGGAGGAAGGAAACCCCAGAGGAGGGAAGAACGTTGAGAATGAAGCCAAAGTCCACCATGTGAAAGGGATGAAAACGTAGCAAGAAATTCAGCGGAGAGCTCGCTGAATCCAAGTGACAACAAATGAGGCAAGGCATAGAGCAATAACCCGAAAAAAGGACAGGGATTACAGAGAGATAAACTACCAATGCCTTCCCCGGTGAGAAAGGGCCGATGTCGAGACGCCGCTGTCACCATTATGTTTGCACCTGGAGAAACTTGCAAAAGAGAATGCATAGACACCATAGCAACACATCCAACGAGGAAAGTGATACTAGGTATCACTGCTGCCTGCCCCGGCAGTAAGCTGGGCAAGGATTTTCGCCTTGTGCCTCATGCTCCTGCATAACAGCTAACCAGAACCGGAAAAGGCTGTGGGAAGAATCTCACCGCCAGCAGCCCGGAGAAAGGAGCCCAAGAAATGCCACATGTTGTAGAAGTTGCAACAGGAGCACCCCCGCCCCCCCCCCCCCCCCCCGACGCAGACCATGGAAATGAGAGGGGAGGCAACAGATCCGTCGAGAAGACGTCAAGGTCCCACCATTTGAAGGCTGGACCCCGACAGCAAGGCCAAAGGAAGCTGGGGGAACATCGGCCATGGTTGCACAAGGTGCAGGTAATAAAGCGGACAAAGGAAGGGAAAATGATGTGTAATACTCCAGCCCAGAGTACAACTCCAGACCCGTACGCCTGTAGTGTGGGCCCCATTTTATAGTAGTAACTCTTACGCTTTCGTTCTCGTTTCGCGTAAAAGGGTTAATCCAGTTACTACTGCACTCTAGACTGGGTATTTAAGTTGGTCATACTCCTCAATTTTCAGGCCCCCTTTGGATTGCGGGATTTTTTCCTATTCCTGCGTTTTTCCTGTGAACAGTCAACTGATTCCTGTGAAATTCCTGTACAATTCCTGTGAAAATCCTGCGTTCCAAAGGAGACCTCAATGTGGGACTAAACCCATGCACACGCACTACATGCTCAACTACATTTTGGGCCCAATCTGTTTGGGCCGGGCTTTCACAGGATGGTGGTAGCTCGCGAACGAACGACACATCGGAGCTGCCACTGGCTGGAGCTAGTTGGAGAGAAGACGCAGGCCCAGCCATGGCGCAACCAACCCCAAATAGCTCCGAGGGAAAAGGCAGGAAAAAACGACGAAAGGAAAAACGCGAACGGACAACCTTATGTCGACGGCTGGAGCAGGCCGAATTTGGTGGCGGCGGGGGCTGGTGTCGGGACGCCCCTCCCGTCACCTGGAAGAGACGACACGGAGGGGTACTTTTTTCTCGAGTTTCATGTCGTTTCTCTTCGCCAGTGCTGACCGTAAACCAAGCATGTCCGTTGTGTGACAAGTTTGGTATGCATTGGATCTTTCTGACCATGACATGTCATCGCAATCATTTGGTGCTAAAAAGAAGTGCTTATTTTATTTAAAGAAATTAAAGAATATCCATAGATGAGAAAGTTATAAGTTACGAAATAAATAAAATTACATAAGCTATCTACAATCTTATTAAGTTATTTATATACATAATAACTTCCCGTAATCACAATCCATAAGTTGCTCTTTATAATGCTCCATTAACTACTTAATTATACTCACTATTAAAATTCAACCTAACAAGCACAAAATTTAGATGATCATTATTATCTAGCTTAAATAAAAGAGACAAACATTAGCTCATGTAGGCGTAGGTGCATCCGTAGGAACCGGCACGGCAGAATATGGCAAAGCAGGTTGATGCGTATCCTGCGGCTGCCCCTGGGCGGCAGGGGTTTATAAACCCTACGGAGCAAGCACGCAGGATGCCGGAGATGCTGCGACGCAACACGTCGTGCGCAGCGCAGGGTTTTGCCGAGATTTTCCCAAAAAAGGGTACTGCCACCGCACCGAGAAAAGAAAACGATACACGGCGATAAAAACACACACACAATCGCCCTCTCCTCCTCCCGTCCGTCTCTCCCGATTGGCACCCAGGCGGCGGCCCCCATCCGACCCCTGCCGCCATGGACGGCCTGCACGGTACGGACGCCTGCTTCTCCCCCGGGCGGGCCATGTCGCCGCAGGTGAGGCCCCCCGGGCCGCCGGACATAGGCAGGTAAGCCTCGGTGCTGGGATTGGGTGGGTTTCTTGGGAGGAAGAAAAGATTGGTCCTTGGGCGTTCTTGGGCGACGTCTGATTTGTGCCTTGATCTTTCCTGTGTGTCTGGGTCGGATTGGATTGCGCTGGCGCAGCCAGTACCTCGCGGAGTTGTTGCAGGAGCACCAGAAGCTGGGGCCGTTCATGCAGGTGCTTCCAATCTGCAGCAGGCTGCTGAATCAAGGTTAGTGGTTTGATCCAGGTTTTGCTTATAGATGCTCTCCTAGCTATGTTTCCTGAGCAGAAAGCATTGCTGCGCTAGATTGGAATTTATCCTTCTGTCTGCCATGGGCAAATTGGTGTGACTCGCTTTTGCTTGATGAAACGTATTTTGATTTCAGCTGCAATGTTTTTTTTGTGAATCGGGGCTTAAAAGGATGAAAAACATCATCTTTTCTTAAGAAACACACTGCCTTTTCTTGTGCGGCAGGATGTTTTTCATGCTCTCATGTCAATGTTATGTGCTAATGCTTGCTTGTGGACGCATGCTACCAGAGATAATGCGGGTCTCGAATATGCGTCGCCAACATGGTGTTGGGGACTTTGAGAGGTTGCCGGTCCCAAGCCCGAATCAGATGCATACGTCGCCTCCCATGCCAAATTTTTGTGGAAACGGTTTTAGTCCATGGAGTGGGATGCATCCAGAGGTAATTTAACTTCAGCTACCTAGAATATTTGATTGCCCTGGCCGCGTGGACTGTTAAAACCTTTCTACATTATAGGTAATGAATTTGGTGCTAGATACTTTCTGAAGTGCAATATAGGCAAGTAAACAAAGAAATAAGATAACAATGACACTTTTGTTAAGATCCATGTCATATTAATATGAATGTATGCTCTCACCAAGTTTGTCTATCAGTGACTTCTCAATAATTTTACTTTCAAAGAGTACTCTGTATGTAGACTCAGACAGGTGGTCAGTGGCATCCATGATTTTTTTTTTCTGTTTTGATATGCTAGAAAGGGTTTTAACCAATAATTCAATCTTTTTTAGTTTGAAGTGTCACAGTTGTAACCGTCTCTTCTGTTTTGTGCTGTTATTATTCTACTTCTCCTTCCTTTTTAACGTTTGTAAATGCTATAAAAGAATCAGGCTTACATATTTTTGTACTGACTGAAAGGTCTATGCTAAATGTTATACTTTCTATTGAAGGGTGAAACACTCTTGCTCCTATATTTTAAATCGATATTTCATATCTGGGCCTGCTTTTGGGTGATATTTTCCATTATATTTCTTTAAAGAATCCATATCTCCATATCTGCATGAATGTTTTCTTCAAAAAAATATCTCCATAAATGGGAGTTGAAATATTTAATCTAGGATGTTTGTAGTTCTTAGAAAGAGAAAAATTATATACTTGCAAATGGAGCAGAACACATGTAACTGAATCTTGAAGATATATGGAAGTATTTGGAAGCATGGAGGAAATGTTTAACAATTAAGTGATATATTTTGCCACCCTTTTTCTTTTGACGGAGCATGGTGCCCATTTCTTACAGTCTGTTGTCACTTCTTAAATTACATAACCTAACACTCTTATGATTTATCAGAGAGCAGGTGTTCCACAAGGAGCTATGGGTTGGCAAGGACCCCCACAAAGCCCCTCTTCCTACATAGTCAAGAAGATTTTGCGGTTGGAAGTACCAACAGATACATACCCTAATGTACGCATGTTTTGATCTTTCATGTCTGAAAGGGTTACTTGTACAATAACAGCACAGCATATTACTTATAATGCGTCCTTTTCTTTTTGTTTAGTTCAACTTTATTGGCCGTCTTCTTGGGCCAAGGGGGAACTCTTTGAAGAGGATCGAAGCCTCTACAGGTTGTCGTGTTTTCATCAGAGGAAAGGGCTCGATTAAAGACTCTAGCAAGGTAAGCATTACCATGGAACTATATGGATATGGCTGTTCATGCGTAGCTTAAAATGACAGGATGTCGTTTTAGGTTTTTATTTTTGAAGTAGGCACTGATATTCCAGCAAACACTATAACCTGCTGTTCTTTTCATTTCGTGAAGGAGGAACAACTCAAGGGAAGACCTGGCTATGAACACTTGAGTGATCCACTCCATATCTTGGTTGAAGCTGAGTTACCTGCTAATGTTATTGATGCAAGACTTTCAAAAGCACAAGAGATCCTTGAAGAGTTGCTGAAGCCAGTGGTATGGATATGTTTCTCATTGTTCTTATCTTGCTTTTGGTTTGTCAATCAGTAGCTATTGATCATGGAACAAGTCAAAGCATCCAAATATGGCAAAGGAAGATTGTTTATATAACTGTTTTACAAGTTAGATCTGTTAATTAGCCATATCATACCTAAACCTATGTCAGCTGCTCTTCACTCCCACCTTTCCTCAAACAGACTAACTCATTAGACTACTGCAGATGTTTTAGCCAGCACAGATTATCTTCTTCAGATAGATTCAAAATCAACTTCTTTGCCTCGTGTTCCTGAATATTATTGCTTTCATACTTTCTATGCAGGATGAATCACAAGACTACTACAAGAGGCAACAACTCCGAGAACTTGCCATGTTAAATTCGCCACTCCGAGAGGACAGTCCACATCCAGGTGGTGCTCCTCCTAGCCCCTTCAGTAACGGAGGCATGAAACGAGTGAAACAATGACCAGAGGCTCGTACCTCCCTCTTGACTCTTCAGAAACCCCCAATCAGTTCATGCCTTCACAACCTAATTTTTCATGAGCAAGCCTTCATGATGGTGTTGGCACTGTGTGACATCCTTTACTGTACTAGGTGAATTTTGATCTCCCATGTGACATTAACCTTATGAGTGACTGGTGACTATGAGTGGTGTATCCTCAGTGGCTGTATAATTAGAACATTCGATTTATTTGTTACTGGTAATGCTGAGATATAGTACTGTGCATAATTCTGAGTTACAATGAGCGAAGTGTAGTGGGATTTTCTCTCATTTTGGTGGCATATCTGTGCAGCGTATTTGATAGCTCTTCTCAAGTAGCAATTGGCAAACAAGTGTATATCTGATCACGACACAACCCTGGCTATCAGCAAACCATGGATTCGAGTTCAGAAGAGATTTCACTTGATTCTGTAGTGGGTTAAGCAGTCACATTAGCAAGGGAGCTAATATTCCGTGCTACCGTAGCAGCTAATCTTAGCCAGTCATATTTTGATCAAATCTTCTGGATTTCATATATTGACAATGACAACAGTGGAGGGAAATGTGGGTTGTATACTTAACATTTTTCATACTGGGAATTGACAAGACTGCAACATGACCTGCACTCCTCGGTTTGAACTTGTGTTCATAATTTACATTAAAGCACTATGAAAGGAACTCACTCTAAGGGTTTGTTTGGTACGGATTCTGGAATGGATTCTGGATTCTGCTTCTACCACTATGGATACATTAAAAACACTGTAGCAGAATCCGTTTTTGGCCAGAATCCATAATCCAGCGAAACGTAGCTTCTCGCGGATTCTGCTACAGTAGCAGAAGCAGAATCCAAAAGCTGTTTTGCCAAAGAGGGTCTAAAATTGACGGTTGCAAAGCTTCCAAAGCCTGTTCACGACTAATACAATTGTCAGACACTGCTTACTTGGAATATTCGATGGCGCCCTCACAAACTTGCCTGAGCCAGCAATCCCGGGCGTTTGATTTTGAGCGCCTGGGCGCTAATCCGTTGCCTACACTAGGTAGTGTGATCCTGCATCCAAACGAACACTTCTCCAGCCGCCCTCCAAATTCTTGATCAACCGATCAGGCACCGATAATGACTCCCTTCTTGTAGTTGGATCCAAAATCTTGACTATGCGTGAATTGTTATCACAATTATTATAGGAAAAAGTCCATGTTACTCCCCTAAATAATCTACTTTGTCTATTTTACCCCCTAAACAAAATGATGGCTCATTTTACCCCTCAAACAATTCTATTTGGTGCAATGTACACCTTTTTGAAGTTTGTCTTTTTTGTATCTCAGCCTACAAGTGGAATTTGAAGCTCAAATTTTGCATGATGGTAAATCACACAAAAATCTGTATTAAAAAATTATATGACATATTATTTTGATATTATTTACATAGTTCAATAGAAATTAACGGTATATGCATAAATATGATATCAAAAGAATAATTTAAAAATATTTTAACATAGATTATTGTGGCAACTAACATCATGCAAAATTTGAGCTTCAAATTCTACTTGTAGAATGAGAAACAAAAGAAACAAACTTCAATAGGGTGTACATTGCACCAAATGAAATTGTTTGAGGGAGTAAAGTGAACCATTATTTTGTTTAAAGGGTGAAACAGACAAAGTGAATTGTTTGGGGGAGTGAAATGAACTTTTTCCATATTATAGTACAACTACTTAGGTGGTGTTTGGATCCCAATCAGCTTCTCAGAATCTGGATTCTAGGTGTAGTTTCTATAATCTGGCTTCTAAAAAAAATCTAGGTGAGGGTGTTTGGATCCTGGATTCTTAAAATCTAAAAACCAGTTTTTAAGGTAGTTAATGACCAGCATGCCCTTCCTATATTAGGATAAACAGTGGCACAAATTGTAATTATCCAAAAACATTCAAGGACAGTGGGTCTTTTGGCAAATAAAATCACCTAAAAGCTGGGTTAGAGTAGATTATGGGATTCTTAAAATCTCATAATCTGAATTCTAAAATCTGGTGCATAATCTGCCCTGTTTGGATCCCCTATAGCTTTTAAAATCTGGATTCTTAAAATCTGAGTGGATCCAAACAGGCCCTTATAAGCAGCCAAACTGGTATTTGATGAGCCCATGGCTCCTAAAATTGTCACATTTATTGAATATCCAAGGCATCACCCACCAAAACGACAACAATGCAGTTGAGATGCCTTTCTCCTCATCAAGGTTTGCAAAACCGACGAAAACCGAACCGGTTTTTGCTGTAAGCAGACATTCAGACTTATTGGTCCGGTCCGGTTTCGTCGGACGTCCGATTTTCGTTGAAAACCGAACCTAACGCTGTAGCAAAATTCGGTAACCAGTGCGATTTAATTGGTAACTGGTTGGTTTTAATTTGATACTGTAGAAAACCGACCGGTTTCGGGTTTTGTGAACCCGACTCCTCATTGCTCCTAACCATGGATGACGTGCGAGAGTTTTTTATTCTGACAATCTCACAAATACAAACGCATAATTTTTATGAAGCAAACAGAATCATATGAGGCTATAGCTTCAATCCATTCATGTGCAAGGTTTTGAACAACCAAGGTCGCTTGAACTCGAAATGTTGATCTAAATTCTAAGGGAAGTTATCCAACAACCATGATGATAGTCTAACACGTGTTGATTAATTGTCACAAGGCACCACCTTTCTAGAGGGTGTTTGAAGCATCTGAACTAACAATTAGTTCGAAGTTTGAACGTCAATTAGAAAAGCTAAACATGGACTAATTACAAAACTAATTGCATAAGCTATGGATTCTACTCACAAATTTGCCATGACTTATACAATTACTGTTGCAATAAGTTTATGTTTAGTTTTTTTAGTTGGCATCCAAACATTTGACTAACTGTTAGTCCGGATGGCTCTGGTCCAAACATCTCCTAGGTTGCAGCTATGGCAGTTCACTGTTCTATGGTAGGTAAAGATTGCTATAACTATGATAAAAAAAAAAAGATTGCTATAACTAGGCAATAGTTAATACTATGCTTAACATGATATGGACAAATCAAACAATTATACACGCTGACACAGCAACTCGTAACCAACCAGCTCAAAACATTACTACTCTTCTTGTATGTGGATAAAATGAGAGCACCACTAATACGGAAACAATAGAACCGATACATAGAAATGAATTGACATATATTTTTGCCTTTTTAGGAAAAAAAATTATCAAAATTGGTAACATAGAAATGGTGCTTCCAGATTCATCATAACATCAACTATCATAGTATGTACTCCCTCCGTTCAACTTTATAAGGCGTTTTGGCTCTGGACACGGAGATTAAGGAGAAGTGAAAAAGGTGAGTGCACAAAAACAAGAAAGAGAGGGATAGAGATAGAGGGGGTGTTCGTTGCTTTAGCATTTAGCATTTAGACCTGTCACATCAAAGAGAATCTTATTATTTAAGAGTACTAAATAAAATTTAATGACAAAACATTTTTACAGATAGGTATATCTTTACGAGACGAATCTAACGAGCCTAATTAATCTATGTTTTGTTACAGTGATGCTACAGTAATGCTACAGTAACTAGCGTCTAATCACGGCTTACCTACCCTCGTTAGATTCGTCTCGCGATTTAGACCCGGGGTTCTGCAGTTAGTTTTGTAATTAAACTTTATTTAATACTCTTAAATGATAAGATTCTTCCCTCTAAATTTTAGACTCCATGCAACGAACACCCCCTGAGTTGTGTGGGGAAGAGAGAAAAGTGTCTCGGGAAGTGAGAACGCCTTATAATTTAAGAAAACTTGACAAGGCTAAAGTGACTTATAAAGTTGAACGGAGGGAGTATTATATATTTTTTGTTTAAAATAATTTATTTTACATATTGCTAATTTGTGTTTGGTCAAGTGAAACCCTTTTTTTCTTTTCCTTGGACCAACACAAATCCTTACATTCCTTGACAGAGGGAGCATTTTTTTTTTAAGAATATTCACTGGCGCGTACAATTCACGGAAAAAAAATAAAACAAGCCAGTCAGCGAAAAAAAATATCCCGGACCCCCTTACCTGTCAATTCCATTCGTGTCATTTTACTGTATTTATTTTCCCTAATAGTACGGATGAAACTTTCCTGTCATTCCGGTGTAGTACCGTTTCCTAAGTCAGAATGAATTGACATGCACATGACAAGGGGTACCAGTAGGCCTGCTTCTGGGCCCCATATGTCAGAGACCGTGGTGTTCCTTCGAATTCGAAATTCAAAAATCCGTGGGCCCATCCAGCGGGAGACCGGCGTCTCTCTATTCGCTCGCCTTCGCCACCTGGCTTTCTCTCTCTAGAAAAGCACTCCAAAAGCCCCATTCGCTTGCTCCCCTGTCCCACAGAGAGAGTGAGAGGAAGCAGGGGGAGGGGAAGGGGAAGTCTCTACTGCGGCGGAGACATGGCGACAACGGCGAGCGGCGGCGCCTCCGGAACGGCGTACGAGGAGCAGCGCAGGAAGCGGGTCCTCGAGAACCTCAAGCACCTCGAGGTGACCAGGCACTTCCTCTCTTCCCCTCTTCTCGAGGCGGGCCACGGACGGCGGAATTTCATCCGTCCATCCATGGATCCCCTTCCTGCTCCTCCCTTCTTCCGTTCTACCCCGCCGATTCGCGCGGCTTCTTCGATCGATCAGTTGGTTTTGCTGACGCACGTGCCTGGTTCCTTCCCGCAGGAGTTGGGCATAAAGGAGATGTCCAAGAGCTTGCTCCAGGCGGCGAGGCTGCAGAACAAGAACAAGGTGCGCACGCGCGGTCACCAACGTGCGGTGCTGTGCGGGGACCGCCCGCGCGTGTTAGGGTTTTAGGGAGAATTGACGCGCTGTGGCGCAGGGTTTAACTTATTGTGATGGTTCGTGCAGGGCGGCGTGCGCGCGAGCCCGAAGCCAAGGAAGAAGTTTGACGCCACCGAGGTGCGGCGATCCTCGAGGGCGAAGGCCACGGTTTCCTACAAGGAGGATGTTAGTTCGTTGTTGGCCTGTGTGCTAGTAGTACTAGTTTCATTTCTGCCCTCTGATCCGATATGCTCTGTTCCTGGAATTGATACTTTTCAATGTACTGTGACTGTCGAGTATTGTTCTTGTTTGTCATTCTATAGAAATGGTGCGGTATAGCGCTTGATTATGGTGGATGTCCTGGCACATTTATGAAAGATCACTGCTTTATGAGATTAGAAGTAGATACTAGTGCTGCGTTTCTTAACAAACAGCCAATAATTGCAAAATCCTGAAGATAGTTTGTCAAATCCATTTTTTCTGAGTGTTGCTGCATTAGATACATCTTTGGGACATTATTAATGGGCATATTTGGTTTGAGGGATCAGTTCTTCCAAGAATGAGGTGGCCCCACCATGGATTATTCCACTATTTTGCTGGGATGACATTATCCTCTCATGATTTTTTGGTCCTCAGAGGAATAAGTGTACCAGGTCCATGATAAGGATACCTTCACAAGTCGATTGGCTTTAGCGTGTTTCTCAAACGGAACCTCTCATTAGTTCATTATGATTGCCCATCTGTGAGGCCGTGATGTAGTAGTATCAAATCTAGTGCTTGCTGAAATTTGGAGTGCTAGGAGGTTTATAACTTTAAGTCATGAAATATTTTGTGTTCTGCAGTGATAATATTTACTGAATGCATTTTGTTTGTTCTGCCAGTTTGGTGAACTAGATACCTTTCTCCGTCACAAAAGGTAATGCCTTTAGTGTTTTTTTTAACGGAATAGTAGATGGTGTTGCCCCTGGGATCAACTAATCCACTGCTTTCTTTGTTTGGATAGGCGCACTGGAAAGGGTGCAGAGCAGGGAAGAGAATACACTGGAAGAGTTGCTTCTTATGAACAGCAACAGCGTGCTTTTAAAAGAGCAGAGAAACTTCAAGATAGCCTAGACCCTGAGAACCCATCGTTTGTTAAGGCCATGGTTCGGTCACATGTTTCCAGCTGCTTTTGGCTCGTAAGATTTAAGAGTTGTGCAACAGAATTTATTTGTCTACTTTGGACTAATTACTCGATCAATTAATAACCAAGTTTATAACTTTTACATCATGCAAGGGTCTTCCTAGCAGCTTCTGCAAAAACCATCTGCCTTCGAAAGAGTTCAGGATGGTCTTGGAGGATGAAGAGGGTGGTGAATTTGATGCTGTATACATTGGAAACCGAACAGGTCTGAGTGGTGGATGGAGGGGCTTCGCAATGCACCACAACTTGGAAGATGGGGATTCTTTGGTCTTTGAATTGATTGAGCCTGACAGATTTAAGGTAATCTAAACTTTCTTGAATGCAGAATATAATTTCCTTTTTAGAATCTCTCCTGGACTCCTGGTCTAAATTTTTTTTAACATAAATATATGAAGGATCACATAGCTTGACAGCATAAGATGTTATTGGGCTCATCATGAAAAACACCTTCACAATATATAATTCATTTTATTTGAAATAAAATATTTTCATAATGTACTAGTCAAAGTTCACTCTGCACATCATGTCAATGTCCTAAACAGTGTATATTTTGGTTTTTGTATAGTACCATAGTCCCCACAAATCTGGAACGTATACTAGTTTATATCATCGTCATGACTGTTAAATCCTGTAAATGCATTGTGTCCTCTCTCTCTCTCTCTCAAATGCCCACCTTACATACGAGTGAACAAAACAAAGCTCCTTATTCACCCTGGAAGAGAAATAGTAAGCTAAATTGCTTTCTAATATATCTAGCAAGTATGCAAGTAAGGAATTAGCTTTGCCATGTTCATGCTGCAGAGCTTATTACATTTAAAAAAAAAAAGTAAAATGGTGCAATTGTGATGCTGATCGTTCATGCATGTCCAAGCTGCTGCACTGAATCAATATTCATAAATGAGGTTCTATGGACACCTTGTTATTTAAACCCTTTTTTGCTCTTCATCTGTTGCAGATTTACATAATGAAAGCTATCGAAGATGATGTTGTGGGAGAGGCTGGATCTGATGACAATGCTGGTGAGGATACAAAGGACGAGCCTCAAGACGATTCACCTGCTGCTGAGCCTCCAAAAGGAGCTAAAAGAAGAAAGCTCCGCGGGCGGCGGTAGTTCGTTTGCATAAATAGGCACCCTCTAGTTGCTGCGATGCGCTCTCCTGTCAGGTCATCTATTTTGCTTCTTTTTGTTGACCTGTTCTTTTGGTAAATTATGGGTATCCGCTAACCACCCATATGCCGCGGCAACAAATACTCTGATCGACTTAAGTAGTCCTAGATTGAATGTAAAGAAATAGTTTGACAATCGAGCACTTATATTCCTGGAACCCACTATGTGCTGCTAATTTAGGCTGTCAAGTACTATGATGTTGGTTCGTCAATGCTTCTGTGTACGAAAAGTGAGTGTCACTTTTTGAAAGACCTTGAGATGAGAACCATTGGCAAAGAGAACTGCTAATGCCACTGCCCAGACAAGCTCTGAACACGTCAACGTTCTTCAGATGTGTTCATTTACAGAAAACCGACTAGCATGTCAGAATGTAAAAGGAAATGTCAGCACTGTTCCATCACACTACTCTCTACTCCACATCCAGCTGAACAATGTACAAACACGGGACCTGGAAGTGGTAAGCCCATAATGTTACAAAGTATCGTCGTATGTTCACAAGAACTATACCAAGAAAGCACAGATCACCGAGGAGTCACCCTTCCAGAAAGCGTGCCACCGCTTGCATCAACACTGCCGGAGGTCTGCGACGAGATGAAGAGAGTCCCGCTTGCTGACGCTGACAACGATTTGCTCACGTCGGTCGAGTACGTATCCGAAGTTTCCGGCAGGACGAGGTCCTCTTCCGGCATCATCCTCAAGATGGTCTCAAGTTCCCTCACGATCTCCCACATGGAAGGCCTGGCATCGGTCTCATCCTTGCAGCACTTGGTTGCTAGGGAGAGGAACCTCCTGACGCATTCTGGAGGGTACAGGCCCAACCGGCTGTCGATGATTTCCGAAACATTGCCTGATTGGCAAGCTGAGTTCACCTACAGCAATTGCAAACTATTTCAGTAAAACTTTGTATTATTGCATTTCTGAAACTCCATGCACAGTCAAGTTTGGATTTTTATTCAAAGCACGAAGACCACATTATATAGATTTCCAGCTGATTTCAGACTGTAAATGAAAAGTAGCACCCTAGGATCTGTACCTCTCTCACGATGTTTTTTCCATGCTCAATTGGCTTCAACCCAGTTAACATTTCAAGAAACACAATGCCAAGGCTGTAGACGTCGCTTTTGTCCGTCAGTTTATGAGTTAGGAAGTACTCCGGATCAAGATAGCCCTGCAAAAATCATAATGATATATATAATACAGCTACATAAAGAAAGTATGATAACAGTAATATTGCCGATGTGAAAAATACCTACCGGAGTGCCCTTAACGACAGTGGACACATGAGCTGGTAACGTCCCTTCGACATCAGGCACAGGAGCAAGCCTTGAGAGACCAAAATCAGCCACCTTAGCGATGAATTTGGAGTCCAACAGAATGTTGCTGGCCTTGACATCACGGTGAAATATAGGGGGATTTGCTTCAGTATGAAGATATAAAATCCCCTTTGCGGCGCCCAATGCAATTTGCAACCTCAAACCAAAACTGAGAGGCCTTTTCGACTTGGCTGTGATTGTCAAATGATAAAATACGAAGAGGTGCTTAATGTAGATTATGAACATTGATAACAAATCCAAGCACAAATCTCCGGCGGAAAACATAACAAACCATAGTATTTACAAAACTAGGAGACTGAATTGTGATTTGTGAATGATTATCAAAGTCTATTAAGCCAAGTTTGGGTTAGGTCAAAATTGGGTGGACAACATATGTGTAATGTGAAAAAAAAATTAAACGCTTGACGATGGCAACCACCATGTACTAACCAGAAAGATGATCACGTAAAGTGCCATTTGGCATGAACTCATAAACCAGCATCTGCGAAAAACAATTTCAGATAAGCAATCATTGTGGTTACCAGGATGATGCTGAAATATACAGTTTGTATGAGTCAAATAAAAGAATTGCACCTGTTCATCTTCTTCGTCACAGTAGCCAGCCAATGACACCAAGTTGCGATGATGCAATCTTGATAACAACTCTATTTCTGTACAGAATTCCCTAGAACCTTGAAGAGAATCCTCATGTGCCCTTTTGATCGCTACAATCTCTCCATCAGCTAGAATACCTTTGTAAACTTTTCCATAACCTCCTTGGCCAACTTGAGCTTTTAGATCAAAATTGTTTGTGGCTGCAGCCATTTCTTCAAATGTGAAGCATCTTACTCCATCAACTTTGACAGAAAATCTTGACACTGCATGCGGCAATATGACATACTAGTTCAGGTTTTACCCTTTAACAAGATTTACTTGCAAAGCCCAAACTTCATTCACAGAAATGGATATGCACTGAACTTAAAGCAAAGAAACAATCGGATGGAAAGGTATAGCACACATGTTATTCATTACAGCAGTGCCATGAAATGTTGATCCTATTAAGCTTAAAACTGTTGATGACAGAATTTTTTCTCGCAAAAGCATAATGACTCACATGACCGCTTTGAGACTGTTTTGTATCTTGAACGCCTTCTCAGTATAAGGGTGGTGGCTGCCACAGAAAGCGCAATAGCGCCAGCTATTGTGCCTGCCAAAATACTGCCCAGTGCAACCTTGCTTAACCCTACTGAAGCTGCACTTGGAAGTTCTGCAAAAATATAAAAAAATAAAAATAAAAGTTTGTTAGCGCTACAGATGGTATTAGGTAGTAAAAGAACAGTAGAAATAAAATACAATGAAACACAAGAAAGAGGGAAAAATATAAAATAAACTTATATCTTTAGAAAAGAATGGCTTGTTAGTAGCAAGTGGACAATATAGTCTGTGATGAGATAATCTAGGCTATCATCAATCCCTATATGTCGGTAATCAAAGTAACAGAAATGCCACATAAAAGTTGTCATAATGTATTCTGTAGAAGACAGTTTCGTATGCAGGTGCGACTATATAGCTTCACAGAACAACATACAGAAATTAAAAAGAAAAGATCTAACAATATGTATCAACTGAAAGTTTTGAATACTATAATTAACAGCTACATATCGAACATACCATCAGCATATGAACCTAATGTGAAGTTGAGAAGCTCATATGGACCAAACACATCCGAAAGAGTAATTTCCCAACCGGCAAGTACGTGTCTGAGACGTACAACTTCAGATATATTGAATAAGCTTGTGTTACTGGGAAATAACTTCATATGCATATTAAGCCTTGGGCCAACTTCCCATATGTATTGCTCAATATTTAGCTGGTAAAGAAATAGTTGCAACAAGAAAGTTAAGTTGATATCAAAGGCATCTTCATAGGGACGAAAGTCTGTGATTCCTGGACTCTTCAGTCGAAGTCCAACTCCAAGCGGCACGGCACAAAAGCAAGGTATAGGGGATGATGGATTGTACTCGTAATCTTTATCTGTTGGGCATGGTGCGCAATTTAAGTTGGAGATCTGTTCTTGTTTCAATGTTTGCTGGTTTGCTGATTGAGGTTGGCAAAGTTTGGTTATCAGAACTCCATTGGTCTTCTCGCAAACAGGGTTTCCATATAGCCTGCCCAAAAAGGAAACAGGGTGATTACTATCCATTGCATGAAGTTCAGTAATCAAGGGAATAGAAGTATTTTCTTTTGATTTCAGAAGAGTGCAATATTCAGATTTACTTTTGATTTCCTTTTCTTTTGAGAGAGAATTAGGAGCGCCTCGTTAAAGAGTACAAGTAAAAGAGCAAAAAAGTAAAGAAAATAACAGGTCTATCGATAGCTGATCCAGCCATTGTACAATGTGAGGATCATTTTTACTCTTCACTCGATGGATAACCAAGAGGAGTTCTTTTCTGAAATTTGCTTTGCAGGCTGCAACTGTTGCATTTCTCACATGCAACATGATAAAAGTATGGGATGTCAAACTGTTGTCTATTCAATCATAAGCCTAAAAATGTAACATAGATCTGTAAAATCTAGGGCACACAGGGGAAATGAGGTTGTACCATTAGTAACCTAACAATTTTAATAGTGTTAACCATCAAATTCCCAGTTGAACTATTCATACTGCATGCATTCTGGATGAAAATGACTATCAAACTTGCATAATCACAACTACATATGCAACAGATAACAGATTATGTATACGAAGATCTGTAACAGATTGCATATCTGCATGAGAACATACATTACAGTAACATTTGGGGGAGGATTAAATGCAGCCGGAATTATATTGAGATGATTGTTTTGGAAGTCCCTGAATCAATAAAATAAATTATTACATATATATTGTTAGAAGTATCCAAAAATAAAAACTTCTGCAGAAAAGGATCTTACAGAACAAGGCTTCTGTTTCCAGTAAAAATTATGTCATTCCAGATTGTTGAGGGAACAGGGCCATCTAGATTATTGTTTTCGAGTGACCTGTCAAATGAAATTCACATGAGTTGAGAATAATAAAACAAAATAAATTATATGATGACTGTGATGTGGCATGAGAATAGTGTGGCAGGACGAGGAATAAGCAGCAGCAACAGCAGCGTGGAAGGACAGAGCATAAGCATCAGCAACGTGGAAGGACAGCTCGAGGACTAGCTGTCTTCTGGGAGTGGTGTAATGTTGTGGCGTGAAGGCCACAACACATGGCCCAGCGACAGCTGCAGCTAATCAGCTAGTTTGTTGGTCTAGATTAGGGATTTGTGCAGATAAGATCAAATAGTTAAGTTGTTGCATCGGTTTGTTAGGCACCTCATTTATAAGAGGCGGCCGTGAGTCCTAGGGAGGGTAGGCAAGGAAGAAGAAGATTAGGTCTCTCTCTTCTTGTGCCGTGGGATGAGGCCCTCGGCGCCGTTCCACCACACGGAGACCTTTACATACCTAACTAAGATTAGGTCTCTCTCTTCCTATCTGCGAATGTAATTTTTTTAGAAAGCCAGATATACAACTTTTGTAATTGAGATGCATAAATTCTAAACCAGTTATGACCAGAATAAAAGGTGCACCAGGAGAAACTGATGTACCCACTTCACTACACAAATTGTTTATGAAACTACACATTCAAATTTCAAATAAACATAACTGTATAAAATCCATATTCATATTCAACACGGGCCGTTTGGACTTTGGAGCAAGATTTGTCAAATTAGACTTACAATATCTGAAGAATAGGCAGCCCTGAGAAGTTCAACGGGATAGTTCCATTAAGCATGTTGTGTGACAAATCACTGCCATATAATAAAATTAGCCCACTCATTAGAGAGAATAGACAAACATTATCACAGCTACATGCATTCTACTGATATTTAATGAGAATAAACAAACATTATCATAGCTACATACATTGTAGTGATATTTGAAGCAAGCTTATTAGTTGGTATCGATCCAGTCAGCTTGTTCCAGCTAAGATCCCTGAAAACAGCATGTGAAAATTAGTTCACACATATTTGCAGCTTGTTCCTGAACCGAATGAACTTTTGTCATCAATTTTAAAGGCTAAACTGCTTGCTACTATAATAATATCTAACACTAACTGTCCTGAGAGCACGTTTAACGTAAAAATCAGTAGTCACGATGCTAACGACCATTGATTGAACAAGCGATGTGGAGGTGTACTTCAGCAAGTCCAGTGTACTCACAAATAGCCAAGTTGACGTATACCACTCACGTCAGGAATTGTTCCTTGCAAGCTGCAGTTCCTTAAACTCCTGATGACACAAGATATATTATCTTCTGCTTTTACAGATTTTTTATGAGTGTAAGTATTAAGGAAATGATGTTAGCATGATGGATTCTGGCAGATACCATCGGAACAAAGACTGAAATTAAATTACTATATGATGTGAAGAAAAAACGACTAGCGAGATGGAATTTCACCCACGCATTAATTTGTAGAAAGTGAGAATCAACCCTGGTTGACTGGGTGACATCCGCACGGCGCACCAACTAGCCAATATACCTCGGGGTGATTCATTACTTTGTTTTTATGCTTTTATATCACAAGGGAAGGCAGAAACGTAACAAGAGTAACAGAAAAAATCATCCTTACAGCTTCAGTAGCGTCAATATGTTGCCGTATGTAGCAGGAATAGAACTTCCGCTGAAGTTATTGTTGTCAGCCTGACTAGAACCCAAAAGATATGAATGTAAGAAAGAGCTGTACATTTCTATGACAAGAATTTTTCCTCTGACTATCACAGTGTGGTAAACACAAAACCTTAATAATAAAATAAAGGTACATACAATATTTTCAATGCAGGCGCCACCGCAAATTCTGGAGGAAGAGGTCCAGACAGATTATTATTGTCAACAAGACTGCAAGGTTTAATTAAAGAATAAGAACGAAGATTGAACATTTCTGGTTACAATTTGCCACATACAACAAAAAAAAATGGGATAGACGTAGAGTTTTCACATACAGGTGAAGAAGTAGGGGCAATCTGGATAATTCGGAGGGGATTTGCCCACTTAAAGAATTATTGTTCATGTGACTAATATTGACACGAAAAATGAGATTAGAGATGAGATCAAATTGAATGGAAAAGCACATACAGCACGAGCATAGTAATGCTTACATATGTTTTACGCTTGTTAAGTTGGCAAATGATTTAGGTATTGGGCCCGATATTTGGTTTTGGTCGACCTGTAATCTGTTCAAGTTCTGAAGGTTACCTATCTCATCAGGTAAAATACCAGAAAGCTGATTGCCATTCAAAAGTCTGCAAAAGAAATAATAAAATCAACATTGTTAAATAGATGTGCATTCAGATATTCTTATAAATATATAAAATAATATTTAAAGAATCAATAATATTCTTATAAATATTTAAAAATAATATTTAAAGAAACAATAGGAAAAAAACGTACAGAAGTTTGAGTGTAGTGATATTTCCTATCTCCTTCGGGATACTACCAGTTAAACTGTTCCACATAAAATCCCTTCAAGGAATGAAAAAGTTAGTATAAGCCTTGAGAATCAAGAACGTTTCATGATAAAATAAAATGAAAATGAATCAAGAGCAAACAACTTAACCATAAATAAATCAAAATTGTGACGCAAAACCAGATAGTTAAGTGCTATGAAGAATTGAAAAGATATTGAAGTGAAGGTAATACAGATTAGTATTAACAAAATTCAGGAAGACTTGAGAAAATGAGAAAGTTTGAATATTGGAACTTACAATGTTTTCAGCTGAGATAAAAGACTGACCTCTGGTGCCAAAGTTCCTGAGAGATTCCTCTTAAACAACTGTCTGCATGGAGTGAAAAAAAAAATTGTATCAGGGATACTTTGAATTTTACAGGAGTCACTTACTTAGAAAGTATATTATTATATTCAATACTAAGCTGACATAAAAATTTAAACAAATGTTACAAAATCCATGATATGTTCCTTTTTCCATTCAGCCTATTTCTTAGCTTTGTTCTGTCAGTCTAATAGGAGTACTAACAGTACTGAGCTTTCATGTAATTTTGTAACTATAAAAATGAAACCTACAGTAACAGGATGGGCTCTCTCTTTTTTTTTTTGACGTAATATGGTCTCTTATTTCAGTAGGACTTATAAATGCTTGCAGAATATATGATGTTCTTTTTCTCAGTAACCTGCATATTTAGCAAACCTTAGCATAGAAAATAGACCTGAGAACTGAAGTTTTAAATTTTTTGTGAACTAGACTGACTGCTAATTTCCTTCAAAAGAGATCTAATTACATAAAAGATGACAACCAAGAGTGACAGATAGAAGGGAAGTGTAGATATGATGAATAAATAGATCGACAGATAAGAAGAAATCAAAGTGCAGATATTATGAATCAATCACAATAAAAAAGAATAAATAAGGGATAACTACTGATCTTACAGTTCTGTTACATGAAGAAATGCATCATTGTTCACTTTGTGGCAGAAGACTCCTGTCCAATTTGATCTGCATGGATCTCCCCTATTCCAATTCTTAAGATTGTTCATAGGATCAACTAAGCTTCCCTTAACAGCCCTGAGCGCATTGACTGCATTGTGGGAACAAAACATTCATTTGCAGCAAAGTTAAAAAATTCTTATAAAAGAACATTACCATAGTGAAAAAACAAAAATAGTGTTTGACAGACAGAATCACAGAATTTACCCTCTGAAGGGTCGGTATCTTGCCCCAATGTAACATCCAAGCAAGCGAGCAGCACAACCAGGATGGCTGCACAGAGGACACCATCAAACTTGGCCATCTCTCCCAGATAATTAGAAGCAGGTTGTCATATCCTGAGCAGCAAAATTTCAAAAATTCAATTCATGTCAGGAAAAGAGACCACTGCTTGAATCCATGTATTAGTTATATGTCATGATTAGTACTACCATCATTCTCCATGATGCCGACAGTACGATCAGGGGAAAAAATAGTTAAACTTGCAAGATATTTTAATGCAAGGGATAATAAGGACCAGATGGGCTATATGATACTACTAGTCACATGACACGCTGTTGTATACCAACCACAGTTCTAACAACTTGTGTGGCCCAACTGTCCTCTTCTCAAAATAAATAACAGAGGGGCAGGTATGCCTCTTAGCGATCAAACCAAACAGCCCTTTTTCGAGCTAAATAGAATTTTCCATATGCTACTCAGCTTCACTGACAATTAATTCAACTAAACTGATAATAACACTTTCCTAATTTTGCAAGCACGACATACCAACTAAACTCTCCGATGCAGGAGACACTCACTCACATCCTGGGAATAATAAACACAAATGTCAAGAGTTCAAACACCACAAGAAATAAACAAGATTCTACCCAGGAAAGTTGCTAAGGGTATGAGGCAATGAGTGAGAAAAGAAACAACTGACTGAAGAGCTGAACCAAGCAGAGGAATTCGCAGAATATACATGATCTAGAGTATAATCAAACGGCAAAGAAAGGGGTTTGAGGAAGAACTCACCTCAAGCCCAACAACAACAAACTCTTCTCTGGATCTTCAGCAAGCCAAGAAAATGGCGGCGGGGAAGAGACAATTCAGGACCTCATTAGGGCGAGGCGGAGAAGTGGCGGGGCGAGTGAGAACGCGGCCTTCCTCCCCCGATCCTATCCGCTCGCTTACTTCAGCGCAGGCCAGGACGGGGCAAGCGGAGCGAGAGAGTCCGGCTGCTTTGCGGTTCTTGCGGAGTTGGGTCACCCGCGCCGTGCTGCGACAGCTAGTCTGAGCGAGGAGAGTGGGCGGCCCCGCCGTCGCGACGCGCGTTATATAGGGTGGTGGTGGAATGGATTGCGCGGAAGAGCTTTCCTCGTCGGCAACCTTTCTCGGCACTAGCTTGATTTTGTCTTGCTGATGAATAATTCTCGTTAGATTTCTGGGGCCAAAAATAAGACCTCAGAGAATGAACGAGACAACTACGGTGTGTGCAGTTTAGTCGCAATTTAAAACTGAGAGTGAACCAAACTTCATACTAACAAGAAAAAGAAAAGAAGAGAAAAAGATGGAAGTTGGGAGACAACCGCGTGATTCCTCCAAAACCACACTGCACTCCCTACTCGCTTATTACTGGGACCGAAATGTCCAAATTTTAACACTCTGTCCAATTCAGTGGTTTCTAGCCATGTGTCCACAAACTGTAATAACAGGCTCAACGCTGTGCCCAATTCAGAAAATGCAGTACAAACTCATGTGGAAAAGGAAAATCTGTACAATACGGAACAAACAATGCTGGTAATAAAAGAAGAAAGGGGGAAGGGCTAAGCAAGGACCAACAAGTCAACAAGTCAAGCGGCGTACTTCAACTCCAGCCAGCAGCTAACGTCGGCACTGATCTGCCTTGGAAGCACAGCCACCATGCACACCAAAGAAAAATCGGCCACCTCCAAAAACTTTTGCGTTGTCTGGCGAGGGGTGACGGTGACCTGCGGAGACTTTGCTGGACTGGCGAGATCGGCAGAGACGCATGCCGGCCACCGGAAGTCAAGCGCACAGCTTAGTGGCGGATATTAAACTAATTAACGGCTCGGCCTAAAGCGATTCTGAAGGAATTGGAATTCGTTCACTTTCCTTTGCTTTTTGGGTACTTATGCTGTTACTCGCAACATGCCTGGGATTATTATATGTTCACGAACCGATAATGCTTGGGTTGCGTTAGTCAAAAATGGCCAACTAATGTGCCTAGTGCACCTGCAAGACAAATATCTTTTGCATGAGTTTACTGAGATAAAGCTATCGAAAAGGTTTCAACCTGGGATTAAGTCAAAAATGGCCAACTAATGCCGCAATGCGCTCTAGTGCCTGTGGCGGAAGACAAATTCTTTTGGATGAGTTTACTGAGGGAGTGAGGGACAACTATCCAAGGAAAACCAAAGTTTTCGCCTCGATCGTCGCAGCATGCGTGACTAAGTTTGGAACGAGTACGGTGAGCAACCCAGGAAAGCTGGGGGAGAACCTGCACTTTTCGTCTTTCTTTCCTTGTTAAGCTGATCTTCGTGGCCACTGATCACTGCCATCAAACGTTGATGCAGCTACATGTATAAACAAAGCCATGCCTTGCGAGTAGCCACTAACGTAACCGTGGTGCAGAGTGAATCTGCCTGTTCCCACGATGTTGACACTGACAGAACAAGATTAATTTTATACAGTAGTTGTTTAGCTTGATGTGGAATTTGACAAACAGTGGCAGCACGCGCGTCCCCGCCGGGATTCTTCAGGGAACAAGCGTGTGACGGTACAATGACATAGCTGTGACTGTGCACAATTCCGGGCGCAAAGCATGTGTGCGCTTAAAATCTTCAGATTTAATCATTTACTGTGCTCCTGTGCTGTGGTCTCAGTCAATATGCATTAATCAAAATAGTAGAAAGATATGACTAATCGAATCAAGCGCAGATGTACAGAAAATGCTCGTTAATCTTGGCAGCATTAAGGTAATTGTGTTCGTCCCATCCCTTTTGCTCGTAAATGCGAATGTCCAATCCAATCCACGCGGCATTCCACACTAGCTGCGTCAATTGGATCGCACAACCAACCATATTTAACGATAAATCGATCACCACACACATTTCTATCCCTGCGTCGTCTTCAGTTTCGGCCCGTTCCCGTTCGAACGGAACCGCGAAAGCAACACGGGGGAAACCCACGCCGTTCCACCGTGTGCACACGCAGAAGTGGCGAATTCTTCTCGGACTTGTATCATCTTGAAATCATGCACCTCTAACATTTGGTCCTGCCAACATGGCAACATGGCCATGTGTACCTGAATTGAATGGTCATCCTAGCCCCAAGCTACACCGCTTTACATCCGGTCAAGAGCGCGCGCGCTGACTACCACCACCAGCTTGTCGTTGACGATACAAGGCGATGCCGATAGAAGTGACGTCGACGCCATCATACAATCAATGGCTGTGCCATCCATCCCCTAGAGCGCTTCGACGACCAACTCAAACGGGTGACCCCGACGAGATAAGCACGGTGCTGGTATCAGTCGTTCACGAAATATCTTCACACTGGAAAATGGGACGAACAACAGCAGCCTCACAGGTAACATCAGGTAGACGAGCACACGGATGGACACGTCCAGGTGGTTGAAGTAAACGGCGACTCAAAATTGAGACCAAATAAGTCCGTTTTGGAATGTCACATCGAGAGCAATTTCTGTCCAACATCCAGACTTACAGCTTCTAGTACAAACTGATGAATAGATACAGATGAATGGAACTTAGAGCGCATATGAACGCCATATATTGCGAATAACATCATTAGCTTGAGTTATCGTTACAACGGCCAAGTTGAGCCGAGGTAAGCTGTGTGCAATGCTTTTTGCAGCATAACTGTGAAGAATGATCGGCCCCGCGTATCGAATACTGAGCTACCCCTCCAGCCTGTAACTACCCGTTCAGGATGGGAGATACTTCATGTACTGCTCTTGGATGAACCATCTGGGAAATTGCACTATAATTTGGGGTACCAGAACATGCCTTTGATGCCTTGAGGGTCAACTTCGAATCCCAGGTTCTTGTAGAAATCTATAACTGCAATAAACCAAGTCGATGGAATATAAAACTGAAACCAGTGAAACAATGTTTGTTTGTTGCTGTGTAGCTTTATGATTGTTCATGATCTCCATCCATAGCAAAGTAATGATGAAAACTCATTATGCTGACTTCCAATATGAAGTGTTTTGATTAATCAACGTGCAACAGGATAAACAGAGCCCTTAAGTTCAATATATGTACCTTTATTATCTGCAAACAGTGTAATGTTGTTGATGTCTCTTTGGAGCAAAGTACGAATTACTTTCTCCATGAGTGCTTTGCCAAGACCTTGACCCTGAAATAGTTGAAGTCGAAGCTCTTTTAACAAAACCCCTTTCTTTAACCATAGCATCCAGAATTGTGCGCAGATTGACAAAATGCAAAACAGCAAAGATTTTTCTTGAACAGCAAGGATCATTGGCTAACCTGATATGAAGGATCGACAAGGACATCCCAAATTGTAGCATTGAAGGCATGGTCTGAAGTTGCGCGCGCCATACCGATTAGTTGTTTCTTCTCATCTCCCTCTGTCAAATAACTTCTAGTACACTAAGATGTTCATCATCTAGAAAAATGAATTTCTGCAAGTAACGTCCAGATTAGGACACGTGTTTCAACTAATGCATAGGACCGCGGAAGAGCCTGTAATAATCAGACAGTGATGCCAATACCTGCATCCGAATACCTAATTACTGAATGTAGTGTAGCAACTAAGTAGCTGTTTCTTAAGGATGCTGCTATTTTTGATAGAGGTCGGCGCGGCCATCCAACCTATGAGATCAACATTTCAAACATGAGCGTTCGCTATGGGAAAAAATATCGATTTTTTAACAGTTTTACATCATTACTCGGGCCTGAATCATTGATTTTAAGTTGTAACCTAACACTGCAAGAAATATTAGGTACTTCGGGAAAAGACCACCTTATCACACAAGGCTTCGAGATCATATATATCAACATCTCCAGCCGATGAAAATATAATCTGTTCTGTGCTACCATCCGGTAGTGTCCTGTCAAGAAGTACTAATTCCTCAGGCACAGGTTCTTCCACTTCAAGTGGTGTTGATGGCGGCTCTACTGTTTGTGTGCTGTTGTTATTTTTCACAAATCTGCAAAAGAAAACAACTATTGCATCTTTGCCAAAAGATCGAATTTCAAAGGAGCGCCATGCAATACTATATGAAGTCCCTCATTTATGGCAGAGAATTACAAAAAAGTTTATGCATGTTGAGGCTCTATGTTCAGCATAAGGTTGAGGTATTCCCTTGTTTATGGCCAAATATGGGAAGTGATTAGATAATTTCAGCTAATAGGGAGAAATTGAAAAAACATTACTGAATTAAAGTCTCTAGCAGACCCAAATTCCTTTCTTCCACGATGATTTGGCCCTATTAGATCTTTATATAGCTCTATTAGTAATATGCGAAATGATAGTTGTTCAAAATTATCATTCTCTTATTGATCCCCACATCATTTGATTTTTTTTTTTTTTTGCTTAACCTTCTCATGAAGGCATAAATTTTCTGAACCAGTACTTTTTATTTAAAAACAAATTTCTCAGCATACGAAAACATAGAACCCAATATGGTTGTAGAGATGAAGTGTCAGCAAGAGCACATAAATGCACAATGTAATTACCCGGATCTGAGGGAGTCCCACAAACCAGCCTTCAAGGGCCAAGCCGCTGCCGACCGTCTTTTTGCTGAATGAAATCATGCTACATATTTAGCTATTAATTTACTAGTAGCAAATAAGCAGCTCTTTTTTTTATGAACAGTTCCAAAAACAAGTTACCGAGCTTATAGAACAATAAATAATCTTAAGAGCAACTAGCAATTGGCAAACATACATAGCGCCCGATTACCACCACAGGTTATGGTGGATTGGTGGCCCTGTTTAAGTGTGATTGTGCGAGTTTAACATTGCGCTCGTGTACCCGACAAACAAACTGACGAAAGGTCGCGTTAGCTTCGTGAGAGACCCCCACTACACATTGCCGCAACTCTGGTAATGGCGCTGCAACGCTGGAAGCAGAATGGGATCGTACCTTCCACCCGATTACGTAGAAATCTGGCTGCGGCAACCGTACTCCGCGCTTCGAAATGGCACGCCGTGGGGACGCAAGCACCGCATCTGAACAAGGAACCGGCAAAATGACAATCAGAGCTAACAGAACGCAGTCAGGAAACGGGGACACCGAGCCCCGAGGAAGAAGGCAGCTTCCGGAGTCAGAGACCCAGAGTGCGGCGGCGCGGGAATCCTTACACGGAGGAGGACGGAGCGGCGAAGGTGGGCGCCATCGTGGCCGAGCGCTCCGGTGAGCTCGTGCGCGCGTCACCGGGAGGAGGCGAGGGGCGGCGCGTGCGTTACGAGAGAGTCCGAGAGAGCTTGCGGCCAGTCGTCGGAGAGGATAAGGTCGCGCGAGTTGTGTGACTTGAGGGGCGCACGCGCGTGGCGCCGGCGGCGGAGGCGGCTAACTTCCGGGCCGGCGAGCTCTTGCTGGGCTGCACGCGTCAACTTGCCTTTTCGGCGCGGCCGGCGTCGGCCTGTTCGCCCGGAAACAAGGTGCGTTGAAGCCCAACATT